>JAHIAM010013057.1:0-40022 GCA_021605205.1 Aegilops longissima
TTGCAGAATAATAGTGAAAAGGGAGATTTATTTGGAGGAATTTATGCAACCGTGTGGCTAAATTTCTTAATATAGCTCCACGAGGAGATATGATTTTACCTCCTGTTTATTTGGATAAAGAAGCTATGTTAGGTCATCATTTTCTTGAGAGGAATGAGAAATTCCTCCATTATCGACTAATCTATAGCCAGGGCATAATGTCGCCCAATGTACTCTTCCTGCCCCTACCTTTTTGATTATCGAGCGAGAGGAAGATCACGTTGTCACCGAGGGAGAAGCAAGCGAGTATGAGAGAGGAATGGAGGCAGCTAAATCAACACGCTGCCGCTCGGGGAAGCGATGCGCCTCTGCATCTCGATTCAACCCGGTTTCACTTATGGATATCGTCCGAGGCGGTCCTTGGTACTAGACAAACTTAGGACAAAAGCCTAAGCTTGGGGAATCGTGTCTCTCACCGACTTTACATTCATGTTCACACTAGTAAATCGATGCTCATACTCTTTCATTGTATTATCCATGCTAGTTTAAATTTCTTTTTCTAGTTTTCTTCTTGCGTGTTTGATAAACCTTAAGAAAAACCAAAAATAGTTAGTTTACTTTCCATGCTTGTAGTAGAATTAAAATGAAAACCCAAAATATTTCTAGTTCTTCTTCTTACTTGTTGGGGAGCTTTTCCCGTGTAAATAGTTTTATTTTCTTTTCTTTCTTTTGGGGATCGAGAAGACCATATTGAAAATGCTTAGTGGCTCTCCTTATGCATGATTGTTTACTTAACTTGGAGCCCATATTACCTGTCTTCTCTCTTGAGTTGAATGCTTAGCAGATTCGAGCTTAGTCAATGCACGTGCACTCTTATTATTATACATCGTTAAATTCGTGCAAGTGAAAGGCAATAATGACGATATATGATGAACTTATTGGGATGAGAAAAAGCTGGTATGAACTCGACCTCTCTTGTTTTTTGTAAATATGATGGGTTCATCGTTCACAGGTCACTATCATAAAATAAATTATATTTGCAATGACATTTAGAATTATAATTACTTGTGCCATGCTTGATTAGCTATGAGTTATAATGATTTACCTTGCGTGCCAACATGCTATTAGAATGATTATGATGTGGTATGATGGGATGGTATCCTCCTTTGAATGAATTAAGTGACTCGACTTGGCACATGTTCACACATGTAGTTGAATCAAATCAACATAGCCTTCATGATATTTATGTTCATGGTAGATTATATCCTACTCATGCTTGTACTCGGTGTGAGTTAATTTTAATGCATGTTGTCATTGTATGTAGCTCTCTCTCGTTAGTTGCTTCCAGTCTTTTGCTAGCCTTCACTGTAGCTAAAAGGATACATTTGTGCATCCAAACTCCTTAAACCCCAAAGTTGTTCCATATGAGTCCACTATACCTTCCTATATTTTGTATCTACACGCCGTTCCAAGTAAATTTGTATGTGCTAAACTCCAAACCTTCAAATGAAATTCTGTTTTGTATGCTAGAGCAGCTCATGTACAACTAGGGCTGCCTATATCTTCCATGCTAGGTGGGTTATTCTCAAGAGGGATGGACTCGCTCCTCATTCGACGAAAGGGCGATGGCAGGGATGCCCAGTCCCATGATCCAAAAGATCAAAGCAAATCAAAATAATTAAACAAAACTCCCCAGGGCTGTTGTATGTTGGAGGCACTTTCGTTGTTTGAGCAAGCCATGGATTGATGCTTGTTGGTGGTTGGGGAGTATAAACCTTTACTATTCTGTTTGAGGAACTGCCTATAATGCATGTAGTATGGAAGATACAACCATCTCATAGTTGTTGCGTTGACGGTGAAAGTATGCAGCTCAAAATGTTATTCAATCTCTACTTTAAAATCGAGCTCTAGCACCTCTCTGGATCCACTGCTTCCCTCACAAAGGCCTATCTATTTACTTTTATGTTGAGTCATCATCCTTCTTATTAAAAACACCCATTGGAAGCTGCCTTACATTTTGCATTCACTATTGGTTTATATTGGGTATGACTTATGTGGATCTCTTTACCATGAATTACAATGTTTAGTCAGTCCTTGATTTTTAAAGGTGCTCTGCATTTATGTTTCTTGATCTCGAGAAAAGGCTAGCGATATACCATTTGTTATATCATGTTATGATTATTTTGAGAAAGTGTTGTCATCCGAGTTTTATTATTATGGCAAGCTAGCTGATTATGTTATTGATATGACTAATTGTGAGACCTATGTTGTTATGTGAGTATGGTTAGTTCATATTATTTGCTGAAACTTGAATGCTGGCTTTTCATGTTTACAACAACAAAACAGCGAGTTTGTAAAAGTTTTCTTTATCACTTTCAGTTTATCAATTTGAATTGCTTGAGGACAAGCAAAGGTTTAGGCTTGGGGGAGTTGATATGTCTCAACATATCTACTTTTCCAACACTTTTGCCCTTGTTTTGGACTCTAACTTGCATGATTTGAATGAAACTAACCGGATGACATTGTTTTCAATGAGAACTACCATGATGTTGTTTTATGTGTAGAAAAGAAAAGTTCTCGGAATGTCACAGAAATCACGGACCTTACTTTTGGAATTTATAAAATTATTGGGCGAAGAAATACACGGAGGGGCCTGGGCTATCCACGAAGACGGTAGCACCCCCTAGAAGCGTCGTCTATCTCGTGGGCCCTCTGGACCTCCTCCGACCTCAACTCCAACTCCATATATTCCGTCTCGGGAGAGAAAATTAGAGAAAAGTTTCATCGTGTTTCACGACCGAGCCGTCGCCAAGCCCTAATCTCTCTCGGGAGGGCTGATGCAGAGTCAGTTCGGGGCTCCGGAGAGAGGGATTAAATCGTCGTCATCATCATCAACCATCCTCCATCACCAATTTCATGATGCTCACGCGCCGTGCTGAAATAATTCCGTCGTGAAGCTTGCTGGGCGGTGATGGGTTGGATGAGATTTACCATGTAATCAAGTTAGTTTTGTTAGGGTTTGATCCTAGTATCCACTATGTTACGAGATTGATGTTGCTATGACTTTTGCTATGCTTAATGCTTGTCACTAGGGCCCGAGTGCCATGATTACAGATCTGAACCTATTATGTTTTCATGAATATATGTGTGTTCTTGATCCTATCTTGCAAGTCTATAGTCACCTATTATGTGTTATGATCCGATAACTTGAAGTGACAATAATCAGGATACTTCTGGTGATGACCATAGTTTGAGGAGTTCATGTATTCACTGTGTGCTAATGCTTTGTTCGGTTCTCTATTAAAAGGAGGCCTTAATTTCCCTTAGTTTAGTAGGACCCGCTGCCTGCAGGAGGGTAGGACAAAAGATGTCATACAAGTTCTTTCCATAATACGTATGACTATTTCGAAGTACATGCCTACATTACATTGATGAGCTGGAGCTAGTTCTATATCACCCTATGTTATAGCTATTGCATGAGGAATACGCATCCGGCATAATTATCCATCACGATCCATTGCCTACGAGCTTTTCATATATGTTCTTCACTTATTTACTTTTCCGTTGCTCTTTGGTACAACTACTACAAAACCAAAATATTTATCTTTACTTTACTCTCTGTTACCTTTATTATCATACCACTTTTGCTACTAAACACTGCTGCTGAGATACTAAGTTATCCAGGTGTGGTTGAATTGACAACTCAACTTCTAATACTCAAGAATATTCTTTGGCTCCCCTTGTGTGAATCAATAAATTTGTGTTGAATACTCTACCCTCGAAAGCTATTGCGATCCCCTATACTTGTGGGTTATCAAGGTGTTGGGAGGCTGCATGTAGTCCGCTGGGCGGTGCCATCTACCATCGTGATCATAGTGCAATATTGTAAGTTATCTACAAATGCAACTAATTTATAAACACTATATGATGCGCTACAACGAGCTAGCAAGCTATACCGAGACAAACAAGCAAGCAAATAACTATAAGTAAAAGCTAGGGTTAAAGACAACCAAAGTGAAGAGGCGAAGATGTAATCCCAAGTTTACACTCTTGGAAGAGGATAATCTCGAGTTGAAGATGTGAGGAACAACTAATGCCCCACGACAATGAATATCTCCCTTAAGTCTTTGAATACGTTGGTCAACGAAGCCCAAGTACCCTCTCACTAGTGGTAGCTCTTGGGGCAATTTCCGAACCATCACAACCATAAAACTTGGAAGCTCCTGAGAAACTCCAATCGTCTAGGGTTCCCCAGAAACCCATCGACGATATCGTATGGAATCATCAAGCTTCGGTTTTGCTTTGGCGGAGTTGTAGATCAGAAATATCCTCTTATTCTCTCTAGAAGTATAGGTGGGATGAAGGGCTAGGGATGGTGATCTCGGTGTTTTGAGGTGTTTATAGCTGGGCATCATGGAGAGAGAGAAAGTCGTTCGCCTTCTTCCGGTGAAGAAGATGCCTTTCTATAGGATTTTTCCAATTATGCATGTTTTGCTCCCAAGCTAGTTAGCTTTGAGGTCTGGACACCTCGGGAAGCTTGAGGGAGGAGCTCATAGGTTGCTTACGAGGAAAAACATATCCATTTGCTCTTAGTGGGATGCATCTCAAGGGCTGCCGAGGGTCTAAGCGCACAGGAGACTTTGGTCCAACCTGAAGTCTATGGGCCTTAACAAAATGTTTCTCCTATTGGCTCAGAGATCCTTGAGGGAGTGCGAGGTGACTCAGAGATCACTACAAAGGAAACATTCAAGCATTTGGGGCTCTCTCTTTCATTAGGGCGTGGGTGTGTTTATATGCTTTTGGTTAGATCGATTTCCACAATAAGATCTATCGTGTATCCCTCTCTTATAATACTTCATACCTATATTCGGAATGAGTAATCTGACTGAAAATTGATGTGTCGTCTTCTTTTATCGTTTTTGCTTATGGGGTTGTGAACAACTTTACATTTTAATTTTTGAGTAGTGTATGTCCTATATGCTTTTCGAAACATTGTTGGTCTTCTAAATATAACTAGGCGTGAAGTGCGCCTTGTCACGCCATTTTCCAATTGTGAGAGTTAGCGATGGTGAGCGAAGCATGAAAACCAAAAAATTCATCTGAACACCCAAGATATAATAATAGGGGATGCATAGCAATGAGAGAGTGTGTCTATATACCCTTGTAGACCGAAAGAGGGCGGCTATATAATGTGGTTGATGTAGTAGTACTCTTTGCGATCCGATCATGATCCAATCCGATCTAGCACCAACACCTCCGTTCAGCCACAGTGCTTGACTCGGTTGACATCTCCTCCTTCTTGATCCAGCAAGAAATAGAGGAGAAGTAGATGGGATCTCAACTTGACCACGATGGCGTGGTGGAGATGATGGTAATGCATTGCAGGAGGGCTTCACCAAGCCGCTGCCGGGAACCAATCTAAGGATAAGCGGAGTTATGGGAGAGGTAGGGCTGCGGCTGGGGCATGGGCATTGGTGTGTTTAGGCCTCCCTCTCCCCACTATATATAGGAGGCAAGGGAGAGCTGGGAATGCAGCCCTAGCCCTCTCCTCCAAGGAGGCGTGAGCCTAGGAGGTTTCCTCCTCCCCAAGGCACACAGGGGTGCCTTTCCCCTCAGGACTCTTCCTCCACCACCTCTCCTTGGCACATGGGCCTCTTGGGGCTAGTGCCTTTTGGACCATATAGGACAAGGCGCACCCCTATAGCCCATGTGGGCCCTCGGGGTAGAGTGGGCCCCGGACCTTCGGCACTCCCGGAACAACATTATCGGTAATGCCGAAACTTTTTGGTGACCAAAACAGGACTTCCCATATATAAATCATGTCCTCGGACAATTCTAGAGCTCCTCGTGATGTCAAGAGATCTCATCAAGACACGAACAACATTCGGTTGCCAATGCACATATCCCAATACTACTCTAAGCGTCACAGAATGTTAAAGCGCTGCGGACCCTCACGGTTCGAGAATCAAATAGACATGACCAAGACACCTCTACGGTCAATAACCAATAAGCGGGAATTGGATGCCCATATTGGTTTCCTACATATTGCATGAATATCTTTTATCAATTGAACCCACGATGTTGAGGATTAGGTTAATCACGTATGCAGTTCCTTTGTTGGAGATATGTTACTTGCCGAGATTGATCGTCGGTATCTCCATACCTAGTTAAATCTAGTTGCAGCAGAAGTCTCTTTACTCATTCCATAATACAAGATCTGATTACTAACTCATTAGACACATTACTTGCAAGCTCTTTACAATGTTGTATTCTGAGAGGGCCGAAATATCTCTCCATCATACTGAGTAACAAATCCCAGCCTTGGCCCATGCCAACTAAGCAGACACCTTCCAGAATACCTATAGTGCACCTTTATAATCACCCAATTACGAAGTGACGTTTGATAGCACACAAGGCATTCCTCTGGTATCCGAGAGTTGCATGATCTCATGGTCTAGGAATAAACACTTGACATGAATAAAGCTGTAGCTAAAACTAAAGTGATACAATCATATACTAAGCTTATGGTTGGGTCTTGTCCATCACATCATTCTCCTAATGATGTGATCCCGCTATCAAATGACAACTCATGTCCATGGTGAAGAAACCTTAACCATCTTTGATCAACAAGCTAGTCTAGTAGAGGCTTACTAGGGACACGATGTAGTTTATGTATTCACACATGTATTTAAGTTTCCAGTCAATACAATTCTAGCATGAATAATAAACATTTATCATGAACGTGCAATATGATAATAACCATTTTATTATTTCTCTAGGGCATATTTCCAACATTAACTTCATTTTACATTTTGTACTTGGTTTACTACGGTTGTCTCATTGTGCATTTCACCTGAGCTTAATTGGCATTTATTTATGGTTGGTGTTGAGGATATAGCTACTGAGTGTAAACCGACCAGGAGGGCCCGGTTCACCCTCGACTATCTTTGAAGCCCATGAAGATCCAGAAGATGGCGTTTTACTACGAAGCTTAGAAGCCCACAGCCCAAAGCGGATTAGGGCCCATAATGGTAAACCGCCATGACTATGTAAACTTGTAATATAAGTTAGGAAAGGAGAGGCAAAATTGGACACTTTGTATGAGTCGGCCTCGGGGCTCTATATGACCGTTGACGAGGCGTCAACTTTGTGTATATAAAGACGACACAGCGGCGATTCGAGGAAAGAGACAACAACTTCGAGACTCGAGGCAGCGTATTTGGCTCCTAGTCATCGAAACCCAATCAATCCCATCACAACTAGGCGTAGACTTTTACCTTCGCCGAAGGGGCGAACTAATATAAACTCCGTGTCCCTTGTCGGTTTAAACCCTTCAAGCTAACCCGTTACGATGGCTCCCGACTAAGTCCTTTCATGAGGACATCGATGTATTAATTTCACGACGGTTGGCGCCCACCGTGGGGCTATCGCGCGATGGTGTTGAGTTCTTGAAGGGCTGCTCACGAAGAAGGACTTAAAGAAGTGCGTGATCGGCGAATGACCAAAAGTCGTCACGACAAGCTCTACATCGATAGCGAAGGATGGGGCCCGAGGCCGGCTCGATCGAGTATGGTGCGGGTCCCCTTGAGCGGAACTCATGTCTTCATCGGCAAGATTAGCGAGCGAAGCCTGATAGAACATCTACACCGACCTCGTCGAGCGGCTCAGCGGGGAGTCAAGCCGAGTTAAGCTTCTGCCGTGAAGCGTCGTTCATAGGATGTGTCCATGGGATCGGATCTGAACCGGTGTTTGAAGGCGAGGCGGACCGTATACTCAAACGGCAAATCATCTCAGCGGCGGAGTCCTTGTACCAGATTCATAGCGGTGTGTTCGAAGGATATTCCGATGGCAGACGATATTCGGACCTCCATGAACCGCCAAGTCGGGTTCTTTGTTTACATGGCGGAACACAACCCGTTGCGATCTTCATCCACCTGCATGCGGACGAACAGGATCAGCAGACGTGACAGAGTCGTAGCGCCGTCGGTTCAAAGTCTCTGGTTTGATGGGCGCTGGCGACCTTGTTGACCTATGATCACCCACGAGCGGGATCACACAATCACGGATGTTCTGGCCAGAAGGACCAAATAGCACTGAGCTAAGGAGGACACGGTAGGCGAGGATGCTAGGATGGCTAAAGACGGGCGCTTTGGATGCTCAATCACAGCGGATCTGAGCGCAGAATTACCAACTCATCTTTGGATCGGACTGTTTATCGAGAGGATGTAACGAAGGAAATCACGGTCACGTCTGCGCCGGTTCTGAAGGTTAAATCTCTTTGGGCCTTGACGCGCTTCGGACGAAGCAATCCGGCAGCTAGCAAGCCGGACCGGAGGCGCCTAGGACAGCTCGGATCAACTACGGATAAGGAGCCACCCGAGCGAACAGATAACCCGCGCCAATGTCGTGTCTACACCACGGGTCACTTCTCGAGCCCTCACGGATAACATGATTCTGCAGCTTCACGCTGGCGGCCATTCCAATGGAAGGTGATTCAATAGCAGCGGTTGAAAGCGGCGGGCGAGAGATCTTCTCAAACGCCGTGGTGCAGCAGCGAGAGCTTATTTATATAGTCGGGATAGAATTCATTCAACCCCTCGTCCAGAGCCCAAGTTATAGCGGTATGGATGAGCAGGAGGTGTCTAGCAGCGTCTTGACATCGCAATGCTCAAGATGTGGTGGATCATGGCAGAAGCACGAAGGATGCGCTTTGGGTGGGTATCAACCGCCCAGTTCAGCCATGACGCGTCGATTGACCGAGGCACGGGCTTGCCTTGATTCTGAGGGGTAGTGCGTGCCTTATTCGGCTCTCCATAATGTCGTTCGCCCAAAGATTTCAAGGGTCCGCATAAAGTGCCTAACTACGGCGGATCAGCCACAGGCGTGGGTCGAGTTTTTATGAGATGGCAATGGAGATGCTAGATGTAGATGAAGCAGCTTGTGCAAAGTACTTCACGATGATGTTGGAGGAACAGCCCGTACTTGGTTGAAAAATCTGCCCACTAATTCCATCGAGTCATGGGATCGAGTTGAAGGCCGGTTTATAGCCAATTTCAAAGACATGTGCAAGCAGCCCATGTCCATTGTGAATCTGGATGCTTGTGTTCAAGAGAAGAATGAGTCCACAACTCATTGGGTGCGCCGGGTTTGAAGTTTTACACTCGTCCGCCGGATTACGCTTGGTCAAGCCATTATCACCTTTGGGCGCAATTGCGGTTTAAGTCATTGAAGATGAAGTTGGGGCGACTCAAGCGCCCTTTACAAGCGACATAGGAACCCTCATGGCAGCCTTGGTAAATATGCCGATTCGATAATACCAAGGATCGATTACGATAATGAGAAACGGAGAAGGGAAAGAAGAATGGCGGTGCGAAGGGCAGCGGCACAACCAAGGAGGCCAGGGAATAATAATAGCGTAAAGTGGATTCAGATTTTGTGGCTAGCAGCTAATGTGCGCGCGAAAGGTAAACCGCCCCGCGGCGAGGCGATGAGTCTGGGCGTTTGTTGAATCAGCCCTGTCCGAAGCATGGGACCAAGGAGGCTCACCGCAGCGCATCTCGGAAGGATTATAACATTATGAAGGAGTTCAAAACTTTGATCTTTTCGGTATGATCGAGGGTCCGCCCGGCGGTTCAGGTCAAGTTTCCATGGTGGCGGCTGTTCAAACTCTGCGTTTGAGTAATTATAGCAACGAGAACAACCAAAGTGGTAATAACCAGCAGAATAATCAAGGGAATCAGCGGCGATCGGGTTACGAGTCACCCAAAGTAGTTGAATGGTGGGCGGTATCATATGTTCACCACTAGTGCGTACAAGCGTGATCGGAAGCTTCACAAGAGGGTAGTCAATCTTTGTTGAACCGGCAGTTCCACGTTATCTGCGGTGGTCGGAACAGCCTATTGTGTATGGTAGGGAGGATCATCCGCCCCGGATTGACAATCCGGGTCAACTAGCTCTGGTGGTGGCGCCTCAGGTGGGAGGTTATAAGTTCACCAAAGTACTCATGGATGGAGGAAGCGGTATCAATATTACGTATTATGAGACATTCCGTGCATGGGGTTGACACATAAGAATCTTAAACCGTCCAACCTTGTTTTTCATGGTGTGGTACCGAGGTAAATCGGCGCGTATCCATAAGTAAGATCGCTTTGGAAGTTGTGTTTGGTGATGAGCATGACTCTGGAGTGAGACATTGACCTTTGAGGTAGTAAGAATCGAGCCCGTATCATCATATTTGTTTGGGTGGCGGCTTATGCAAAATTCATGGCAAGGCCTTGTTATATTGTTGCAGCTCAAGGTGCGGGTCATAAAGGGACTATCACGGTTCATGGAAGTCGAAAAATCACTTTGGATTGCAAGGAAGGTGATCACGGCTTATCTTTGGCGGTTTGTGCTACAAAGAGCTAAAGTTTTATAAGGAGAATGTTGATCCGTGGATATGACCCCTCTGAAGAAGCCCTGCCTGAGCATGACCCAACCCTGCATTTCAAACCGGTGTGAGACTAAGCTTGTTGACTTACGTGCACAGCAATTCGTCCAAGCGATTCGACATCGGCACCTGTCTGGATCCAAAATAGGAAGCGCTCATCGAGTTCATCCGTGAGAACCGGGACATTTTGCATGGAAGCCTTGACATGCGGGTGTATCGAGGAACTCGTGAGCACACTCTTGATATTGATCTGAAGTTTAAACCAGTCAAGCAATTCCTTCATCGCTTTAATGAAGAAAGACGCAAGGCAATTGGTGAAGAGGTAGCCCGGCTGTTGGCTGCTGGTTTTATCATCGAAGCGTTTCATCCTGAATGGTTGGCTAATCCGGTGCTAGTTCTTAAGAAAAACGACACTTGGCGTATGTGTGTGGACTACATGGAGTTGAATAAGGCTTGCTGGTTGATCCTTTGCTCTCCAGCGTATTGATCGGATCATCGATGCGGCGGTGGTTGTGGCGCTGAGTTTTGGATGCTTATTCAGGATATCATTAGATCAAGATGGCGATTAAGGACCAGGAGAAGACAGCCTTCATCACTCCTTTTGGAGCTATACGCTATGTTTCTATGCCCTTTGGGCTCAAAGTGCTCGGGCAACTTATCGGCGTTGTGTGCAAAATTGTCTTCACCGCCTTGATTGGGCGTAATGTTCATGCTTATGTGGATGACATTGTGGTAAAATCCAGGAAGAAGGAAAAACGATGGATGATCTCAAGGAGGCGTTTGACAATCTTGGATTTACAAGATGATGCTTAATCCGGATAAATGTGTTTTAATTGTTCGGCGAGCAAGCTTCTCGGGTTTACGGTATCCAGCGAGGCATTGAGGCTAACCGGAAAAAATTAAGGCAATCACATCCTGGCTAAGCGAATGTATCAATGATGTTCGGCGTCTCGCGGTCGAATTGCATCCCTTAGCGGTTTATCGATCGCTTGGGAGAGAAGGCAATTCCTTTGTATCAGATGTTGAAAAGGCGGATGATTTAAATGCAGGTGATGGAGCCAATGTCGGCCTTTGAGAGCTAAAAGCGGCGATTGGTCGAACCGCGGTCCTTGCAGCCCGATTGATCATGAGCCTTTCTTTGTTATCGTGGCTGCTAATGCCGAAGTGGTCGATGTAGCAGTATGGTTGGCGTAAAGAAGGCGAGAAGGAATATCCGGTTCAACGACACATATACTACATCAGCAAAGTCGATCGAGTCAAAACAACGCTATCCACATTGGCAGAAGTTGGTCTCTGGGGGTTTTATGGCGATCGAAAACTCAAGCAATAATTTCAAGGCCATCCAATCACGGTGGTTAGTTACTGCTCCTTTGGGCGATATAATTCAAAAGGGGAAACAATGGCGGGTTGCAAAGTGGGCAATGGAGCTTGGACCACCGGTTTAAAGTATGTACCTCGAACAACCATCAAGTCTCGAGGCTCTTATGGATTTTATCAATGGCCCGGACGAGCTGCAAACCTTTGGAGATAAGCCGGATAATCGTCTTGGACCATTCATTTTGATGGATCCGAGCGCAGTTGGAAAACTCGAAATTTGGAGTTGTCCTTACTTCCCCTCGAGGGATAAAATTTGCTATGTCCTCCGCTTGATGTTTCCTTGTACTAACAATGCAGCTGAGTCTGAAGCTTTACTCCATGGTCTCCATGTGGCCAAAGAGATGAACTTAAGTCGAGTTCGTTGTTTGGAGATTACGATCTGGTGGCTCGGAAAGTTTACGGTACTTGGATTCTAAGGATCCACTCATGGCGGCTTATAGGCGTGAGGTGGATATTGTGGTAGATCATTTAAAAGGTATCGAGTTGAGCATATCGATTGGCGCAAAAAGCGAAGCAGCGAGGCGCTTTGATCCGGCTTGGATCTCGGCGTAAAGGTACCTCCTAACACCTTTTAGATATCTTGCATAACCCGTCACATTAAGGTGCCTCTGAAGAAGAGATTTGGCTGTTCAGAATCCGAGTCTCGATTAGTGGCGCTTCACCGTTATACCAGATTGGGCGGTTCCATATCTGGCGTATATGAGCTTGAGGCGAGCTACCAAATGATCAAGTCCTGGCTCGACGGATAGTCCGTGGTCCAAGTCAATGGTTATTCACAATGGCGAGTTACACGATGTGGCGTTTGAGGCGTATTTCAGCGTTGTGTTTCTCCGGGAAGAAGGCCAAGATCTCACGGAAATTCATGAAGGGATTGTGGTCATCATCTTGGGTTCAAAGTCCACAGGTTGCAAAGCTTTTCATCATCGGCTTTCTTGGTTGACAGCTCATGCTGATCACGGAGGATCTGGTAAGCGATGTGATGCTTGTCAAAAAATTCACTTGAGCTCATATTCCAGCTCGGGGAACTACGGATGATTCCTATTACTTGGCCTTTTGCTACTTGGGGGCTTGATATGGTGGGACCCTTTAAGCGTTCCCAAGACAAGAAGACCCACTGTTGGTGGCGAGTTGATAAATTCACCAAGTGGGTGAGCGAGACTGTTAGCAAGTGTGATGCAGCTACGGGTTCAATTTCTCAAAAATATTATCTTCCGTTTGGCTTTCCACATAGTATCATCACGGATAATGGTACCAATCTTTCCAAAGGTGAGATGGAGGTTTCTGTCGGAGAGAGCACATCCGGCTTGACCTAGCATCTGTGGCGCACCCTCAATCCAGCGGTCAGCGGGCGAGCTAATCAAGAAATTTTAAAGGGTCTTAAACCCGGTGAGAGAGTCCGGACTAGGGGTGTCGGGATAGCGGACTATAAATCACGGCTGGACTCCGGGACTATGAAGATACAAGATTGAAGACTTCGTCCCGTGTCCGGATGGGACTTTCCTTGGCGTGGAAGGCAAGCTTGCGTCTGGATATGTAGATCTCCTACCATTGTAACCGACTCGTGTAACCCTAACCTATCGGTGTCTATATAAACGGAGGGTTTTAGTCCGTGAGACAAAACAACAATCATACCATAGGCTAGCTTCTAGGGTTTAGCCTCCTTGATCTCGTGGTAGATCTACTCTTGTACTACCCATATCATCAATATTAATCAAGCGGGGTAGAATTATTACCTCCATCGAGAGGGCCCGAACCAGGTAAAAACTGTCGTGTCCCTTGTCTCCTGTTACCATCCTCCTAGATGCACGTTCGGGACCCCCTACTGGGATCCGCCGGTTTGACACCGACATTGGTGCTTTCATTGAGAGTTCCTATGTACGTCACCGATAGTCCGATGGCTCCTTGATCATCAACAACGGCGCGGTCTAGGGTGAGACTTTTCTCCCGGACAGATCTTACGTGTTAAGCGGCTTTGCTGCTGCGGGCAATTAAGCAGCCATATGGAGTAGATCAAAGCTCGCCCTGGCCATCAGTCAGATTTGGAGATTTGAACTATCGGCCCGACATCGCGGAGACTCGATCTTGGCAGATTGAGCCACAACCAGCGTGCCGCCTTGTCTCGATGGGCATGATCTAGCTCTGCGGCGAATAGTGCCACAGAGCCGCACCGACATCCGCTCCGACCCTTAATCCGGAGCTGGATTCCCCGATCGAGGACGGGTGGTTGGACACCGCCTCGGGGGCTACAATCTCTATGGAGATTGAGCCAAACTCCATCGCTGTCTATCGAAGACCTCGACTCCGGTGCGGACTCCTCTCCGGACTCCGAACCCTCAGCGCCCACCTTGTCAGAATCCGATTGGCGCCCGTCATGGAGTTACTGCCGCGGACATCTTTTAGCGCTCGCCCTTTGGCGACATCCTGAATTCACTAAAGTCTCTCTCTTTCTCAGGAGAGCCTGGCGGACTACGGTCGGGAAGGTTGAGATCTGGACGGCGAAGAAATTCCGCGCATACCCACCACCGCCGTAGCCCTTGGCCAGCTTACGGCGTGCTCGACTTCGACTCCGAAGACATCGGCGGTATGGGCGACGATGTAGGAAGAACCATAAACCAGCGCCTATAGGATGCTGGACAACCACCTCATCCCATGATGTATACATGGTGGACACACCTAAAGGAAATGAAAGGCGAGGAACAGCGGGGCGCTATGAAGGATAACTCCCGGAGCGGTCAAAGCGGCAGCGTAAGCCCGAACCAAGTCCGCCTCAACAAAGACCCAGCCATAGGCGAGGGCGAACCGGTGGGCAACGAACAAGCTATCGAGCAATCGTCCGAAACAAGACAACCTGGATAAACAACCCGTCCCGGCGAAGACAACAGTCCGGACGATCTCCGCCCGGACAAATTGTTGGAGCAAAATAAACTCGAGAAAAGGCTACGCCCGCTGCGTAGCCTGAAAAGCGAAGCGGAAGCTCAAAACAGCGGAAGATGCACTCAGGATCAGATGGAGCAAAGTATTCAACACATGAACAAATCTGGCGGCGATCGCCCGAACAAAAACTACCAAAAAGCTCTGCCCGAATTTGTGAGGAGGCCTTAGAGCCACCACAATCAAAAAGTAAGAAGGCCACCCGGTCGGATGGGCGACCCACGGCAAAAGGAGGCGGCAAATGGCGCACACACAAACCGATATCACGATCCGCGCAGGATTCACATCAAAAGGATGACCCAATTAGGTCCATCTATGGGCCAAGAAAACAAGCTCTTCAAAGCAATGCAACCGCCAAATATCCGAACATCACGGCACACCCAAATACGAGGCGTCGCACCCCTATGTTTCACCGATGGCGTCTTTGGATCATGAATTTCAATGAGATTCAAACCCGTAAACATAGAGGCATACGATGGAAACAGACCACAGATGCGGATTGAGGATTACATCCTCCACATACACATGGCTGGAGGAGATGATCTCCATATAAAATACTTACCCCTCAAACTCAAAGGGCCAGCTCGGCATTGGCTTAAAAGCCTCCCGAAAACACCATTGGAAGCTGGGAGGAGCTCGAGGATGCGTTTGGGCAAATTTTGGGGACCTATGTCCGCCCTCCGGATCTGAGACGATCTAAGTCACATAACTCAACAGTCAGGAGAGTCAGCCGGAAATGCAGAACAGGTTCCTTACTAAAAAGAACCAAATAGTCATTGTCCGGTCATGAAGCCTTAGCAGACTTCAAACACAGCGTCCAAGACAAATGGCTGCATGAGACACCTCGGCCAGGAAAAGCCAAGAACAATGGCGCGTGCCAGGCCTCATGACCCGCTTTTGCGCGGAGAGGATAGCTAGCTAGCAAGATGCACCAGCTGACCCAAGTACATCCGAAGTCAAGGATGGAAAGCGAAACCACAGGCGCAACAAGGACCAGCGCCCGGATTAAAGGAAGCGGTCCAAGAAGCGCGGCGGTCAACGCTTGATTCAAAAGCTCACGGCGAACAACAAAAACTGCCCCTTAAGGACAATAGCGATGAGCTATCAATTTAAACAAAATCTTGGACAAGATATGTCAAATCCACAGTACTCCCGGAGGCACGCAAACCATACCCACAGAGATTCTTGGGTCTTCAAACAGTCCGGCAGACTCAACACGAACACAAGGGGCTCGACACCGCCAAGTGAAGCAGCGAGCACCACAAGCGAGCCCGGAAAACAAAAGAATTTCCAAGAAGTTAAAACCGTAAACTCACTTCCACGTGATCAAAGGGAAAAGCAATGGCGCCCACTAAAATCGCGCGCTTTGCTGGTTCATCAAAACCAATCACCTTCGACCATCGGGACTATTCGAAAGTATCAGGGCGCGGGATGGACTGCCTTGATATTGGATCCTATAATCAAGCCGGTTCAATTTACACAAGTCCTCATGGATGGTGGCGATGACATAAACCTGATATGTCGGGACACAATCCATGAGGATGGGGATAGACCAACCAAAATTAGCCATAGCAACACCTCCTTTAAAAGGGTAATGCCGAGCCCATATGCCCATTATGCGGGCTCCCTCTGTTAGAAGTTGTGTTGGTTCCTCCGACAACTTCCGTTCGCGAAAAGTTAGTGTTCCATGTCGCCCGTTTAAAAGTAGCCATCAAGCACTATTGGGACCTTGAAGCTTTTGCCCTTTAACATAATACCGCATTATGCATCTCTAACACTTAAAATGCGGTCCACAGCGGCATCATCTCACTAAAAGGAAGTATTAAGTGTTACTCGAAGCACGGAAGAGCGTGAGACTGCCTTGACAGCCCCATACCTATCCGGCCCGCTAGTCAAAGAACCTGAATTGGTCATTCAAACCCGGACACGGTTGGGCCAGTCCAGGCGCCTATAATGACATACCCCCATACAAGGGGCTGCATGCATATATCACAAGAGACAATAAAGCTCAATTTTATTCACTTCTTGAATCGTACTCTGCTTATTTAATATAAAGTACATCTTCATACGATCCTTTTCTTTTAAACTAAGTTCCTCTGTTTTCTGAGATGAGCAGCGTGCTACACCCGTCGAGGATACTGACTGCGCGGAACCGCAGCCTGAGGCGTGCGGTAGAGGACCCGTTGCAAGGATTCTTTTCAGATTAAGACCCTGCGTAAACCTTTTTTTGTCTCTTGTTCATACATCCCGGCTTCTTACTATAACCGAGGAGGAGGTGGCGTTTTGCATCGGCCGCTGCAGAATTTTTAGCGTACATGGACACGGGGCTTAGGGCATTATTCTGCCCGTTATTATAAAGACCGAATACCTTAGGGAGTATTAGGCGTCTCGAGTTAGGCCTTATATGCATCAGCTCGAATCATGTCTTTGGTCAAATGTTGGCTTTGCGGCTCCGTGTTTTGCTGCCTTACGTTCGTTTTATCGGCTAGCGGCACCGGAGAACTCTGCGATTGTGCCCGGTTCGGCGAGCGAGCACCTCGATGAAAGCGAAAACTATTGTCATGATATAGCGAGAGACTGGTCAACCCTTGATGACTCATCGGAATGTTTAGGATTCCTCGCATTAACGAAGGACGGTTTCGGTCGAGCACACTCGCACTTTTCGGGTCGGGAGAGTGCGGTGCCCCGAGGCTATATAGTAGCCCCACCCTCGAACTCCTATGGCTAAGTGAAAGTGATAAAGCATTATAGTCCGGTTGCCTAGTTTGCTCGCTACCACCTCCTTAACAGGACCAAGGCGTTGGATTAAGTGTGGCGCCTTCTTTGCAAACACCCCGCACTATGTGCGTGGGGCTGAAACAAGGACTGCCATCTTTCGGTTATATATACATATACATAAGCGGCCGCCTGAGGGGTAGTTTACTACTTGAGCGCACAAGTATAAAAGCTCTTATATTATATTGAAACATTGTTTTCACAAATCATACATGTCATTTAAACATAATATCCTTGAAACTTTGCGTCTCTATTACAGCGCCTGCGGAACTTCCTCAAAGTAGTGCTCGGCGGTACTAAACTTACTGTCCGAATCTTGGGATGCAAGCGTCGGTGGCCTTCATATCTGCCAGTATGTCTTGACACGGGCGAGCCATCCGCACAACCTCAATACACGCTGACCGCTTCATTGCGTCAATACAGCGGTACCGCGCAAGGAACTGCTGCACTAAAACAAAATAACTATTCGGTGGGGTCCGCCCGACCACAAATGAAATCAAGATATGCTTCATGGCAAATCCGGATAATCGATTCAGCTCGGCCCATTGGCCAACCGATCGATCAGCGGAAGAGGGCGATCCGGACTATGGAATTGCGACCAATACAGCTCTTCCATCATGCCCCTTACGGCCCGGAAGTGCTCAACAGCGTCGCATGATGCTGCGCCGCCAAGTCGGATAAGCATCCTCTGAACTCCACAACTTGTCCAGCGAGCATACTTTGGATCGTATACTTCCTCCATAGCGAAAGCGGTTTCCGGCCGCAATTGCCCGGCCTGACTCAGCTCCTCCTTGGCAGCTCTCAAGGCGAATGAGCACTCTTGGATTGGCGGCGGCCTTTTTGAGCCCTCTTGCTCCGCTTAGCATTCCTTTTCAAGAACCCCGGCGGTCGGTAGTATCCTTCAATTTTACGGCCATTCGGCCATTTCCTCTTCTTGGCCGGTGAGCAGCCGTTAAACTTCTAGCTCTTGGCGCCCTTAAGCAACCGCATTATTATTTACGGCTTGCTCTTTCGCTCGGCGAGTTCCGCCCGAAAGCTCCTCCACACAGCGGCACCATCTGCATTAAGCATACAAATAGTAAGACATGGCGTCAAGCTCCCTTACCAGGTGTCGCGTAAATCGCATACCTTGTGACTCGTCAAAGCGTTTATTGACGGCGTGATGTCGCATCCGCCTCGTCAAGTGCGCTTTAGTTCGGCATATTCATCGATCCGGCTGGCCACGGATGCCCGTCACCTGTTTAGGGCGGCGATAGGTTATAACGAGATTTTGATGCTCGACGCGCTGTCAATTTGACAACATACGAGTCTCGAGGGCTACTATCTATCTGAGCGCATTCTATATGCATAACTGTCGGAAGATACGTCATTTTGCGTACCTCGAACCCCGTCGATAAGCTTATGGCGGCTTACGTGCAATCCGCTCTCCGCGGATGCAATTCTTTCAATCACGTACCCATTAGAAACACGGTGATCTTACGAATAACCCGCTCGCCCGGCAGATCCTTGACTCCTCCGACCGCACACCACTTGGCGCGGACCTTCCGGCCCGTCGGACTTAGGGAACCCTCGCGGCGACACCTCGGGTCGTCCGCCTGCGCATGAGGTGCAACAGGTGGAGCATTTCGCTCTCCATCATCTCCGGAAGAAGATCCCCGAAGGCGAGCTCTGCTGAGAGAAGTGAGGTCGAACTACAAAGTACAATTTGGCTATCTTCATAAATAAATGCGAGGATGTTCCTTATTTACAAGACCCCTCCTTTTTACTTACGGCTCATTTGGAGGGCTGATCCCCTTGGGAAATAGTGTGGCTGGGTTACTTCCCGGCGCGGACTCTCGGCGAATTCCCTTCCCTCTTTGAGGCCTTGACCTCCGGATCTTCGAGCGGTCCTCTTCTCTCCTCGAAAGACAGGACTTTTAATCCCTCCTTCCTTGATAGCCTCCTTCGTAGAGGCGGTTGCTTCCCGCTCCCCCTTCGCCTTCTTCAAAGCGCGACCTTCAACATCTTGGTCGACATGGGATCCGGCGTGGTCTCGGGAGGGCGGACACCTATTAACTTTGCCTTGGCTATCCACTCTGTTCAAAGCGGCTCCTTTAAAGGCGTATATTTATGATAAATGAATGAATAGCTTGTCGGTTACAGGACTACTTACTTGAGTATCTGGCGATTGCAGCTTAGTCCTGCGTCCTCGGTCGAGTCGGACACTTCTCTTGTGATCCGAAGAACAGTTTATACATCTCCAGGCGTCGCGCCCATAAGATTTTGGAGAGCTCGTGGTCCCTCCGGATTAAATTCCCACGGGCGTAGGGGGCTACGTTTGCAGGGCAGAAGGCGCCGGATCAACATAACCTGCGCCACTGCGACCAGATTGATCTCTCTTTCCGGGAGGTCTCGAATCGACCCTGCAGCAAGGGCGTCCTTAGGCGGCCCCAGTCGAGCCTTGTTGACCCATGGCGCCCGGCCGTTGTGGTGGACTGGCGGAAGGCGGGGCGCCACCCATTTGGTGCCCACAGGGGCGGTGATGTAAAACCACTCCCGTTGCCTGAAACCAAGCTCCTCTTGAAAAGAGCCCTCAGACCCACGGAGCATCAGCACATTTGCTTATGACCGCCCCTCCACTTTCTGCTTGTTGCCCCTCGAACATCTTTGGGTCCACCTTGAAGGTCTTGAGCCACAATCCAAAGTGAGGGTAATATGGAGGAAGGCCTCACATATGACAATGAATGGCGAGATATGGAGGATGGACTCAGTTCAAGTCATGGAAGTCAGCCCATAATAAAACATGAGCCCCGCTGAAAGGATCCGTCGAAGCCTAAACCCCAAAGGAAGTGAGACACGAGCATACGTTCTCGCTAGGCTCGGGGTGGGAATGACCTGCCACAGGCGGGCAGCCTATCACGAGATCTCGCCGGTTAGATACTGGCGTCTCGCAGCTGCTACGTCTCATACATGATGGAGAAGACATCCATCGGCCGTGTTGGTGAAGCGGACATCGTCGAAGGTCGAAGCGCCTAAATCTGAAGCTTTGGGTGTTAGAACTTCGAGCGCGCGAACTTCGATGGAGGGTGTAAAGAAGAGGGCCTTGGTCTCATTATAAAGAGGTTGAATACCAAGAGCCCACCGTGGTCGATTAGGACTGCGCCTTGATAGAGGAGGCGTGCCATGCGAGCGCAGTTGGGTTACTACGTGCGTATTGATGAGAATCCGGAATAAGGGGCACGATCTATGCTTTGATAAGGCGTGCCAAAGAAACCACCTCGCTAAGCAGCTAAGGTGGAGCGGTAAAAACTATTCATATAAAGGCCTGGCGATGTGTGATGTCGCGCCCATGCGAATCGTCGGCGGATCTGTGCAAAATTATTCTCTCTCGGTGTTATGTGGAACTTGTTTTGCGAGCGGACACTATCGTTATGTTCAAAACCTTCTATGAAGTATTGGAGGAGAACCCGCCTTACAATGCGAAACAATCAACGCGCGGACTCGTCGTCATTGAAGCTGGTTCGGAGACTCTTGAGGAGTCCGGACTAGGGGTGTCCGGATAGCGGACTATCGTCGCGTCGGACTCGGGACTATGAAGATACAAGATTGAAGACTTCGTCCGTGTCCGGATGGGACTTTCCTTGGCGTGGAAGGCAAGCTTTGCGATCTGGATATGTAGATCTCCTACCATTGTAACCGACTCTGTGTAACCCTAACCTATCCGGTGTCTATATAAGCGGAGGGTTTTAGTCCGTGGGACAGAACAACAATCATACCATAGGCTAGCTTCTAGGGTTTAGCCTCCTTGATCTCGTGGTAGATCTACTCTTGTACTACCCATATCATCAATATTAATCAAGCGGGTAGGGTATTACCTCCATCGAGAGGGCGAACACAGGTAAAACTGTCGTGTCCCTTGTCTCCTGTTACCATCCGCCCTAGGCGCAGATTCGGGACCCCCTACCGAGATCCGCGGTTTGACACCGACACCCGTCTCATGATTCCCTTGAAGCGGGCCTTGGGTTGTTGGGTGGAAGAATTACCTTCATGTCATGGGTATCAACACCACCCCAATCGATCAACAGGTTACGCCTTTCTTTATGGTATCGGTGCAGGCGGTTCTCCCAAGTGATATCGTCATGACTTGCCCGGGTTGCTAATTATGTTGAAGCGGACAATGAGCAAGCTCGCCAGAGAAACCTTGGACCTGTTAGATGAAAAGCAGGATCTGGCTGCAGCTCGATCGTGATTTATCAACAAGATCTCTGGCGTTATCACAGCCGCCGGGTTAGACAAGAACCTTTCAAGAAGGTGACTTGGTACTCCGGCTCATCGAGGATCAGAACCGACATGCAAGTTATCCCTTTGAGGAAGGACCCTTTGTGGTCAGCAAGAACCTGCTGTGGATCATACTACCTCATTGGCGTTCGAGACAACTCACGCAACTCGAGGAGGAGACCGGTGACCATGGAACATAGCTCTCCTCGGCCTTATTACACTTGAGCTATAGGCTCTTCTTATGTACATATTTCGACAATGTATATATATGATGAATAAATAAATTAGCATCCTTGCTCTAAGCGGGGCCTCTGCTATTTTCTCAAATATCCTTTGAGTTACATGGGGCTTTAGTGACAAAGTGAGTACTACACATTAAACGGTTATCAAGCCACAAAGCTTGGGAGCTTCACACCCAAGGGGCCAAAAGAGTCTGGATGCTATGCACAACTCAAACATAGGCACCCAATGAGCACAGGTCATCACGTTACTTGGGGCTTCTTGTGTCAAATACCAAGGAGTTTGAATGGACCCTTGTGGTTGGTATCGACTCATGGCTTGGAAGCTTTGGTATATTTACCTAAAACCCGGGTTAACTTGCCTTCATCAAGTAAGACACTCCTATCCAGGTCATCACAGCACGGCCCTCTGAGCGTTTGTGATTACTCTCATTGAGACCTGCACTTGTCAAAGCTAAAGCGGTGATTGGTTAGTTGGAGGTCCATCTTAAAAGGCTTTGTTAAATGGTTCAACTCAGCGGACTGGCAGCCCACAAAAAGCCTTGAATTTGGGCTGGCAGCCCTCAAAAACCTCGACTACGGTTTTATTTGCGTTTTGCTGAATTTTATATTAAACCGATTTTCTTGGCCTGGTCGGTCATTTTATTAGCCGGTATTCCTTAAACCGACTTGGTTTGCAACTACCGTTGATGAGACCTTATTCTTAAGCGGAGTTTGTTAACCCGGCTGGCGTTGACTACCGATCACCGGCTTTGATCATCTGGTGTGCATCATCACCGGTATGACTTACTATACAACATCGATTACATGATGGGGTTATACAAAAATTTCAGATTTGGGTTTTCACCCTTATTACAATCAAAGTTAACCAGCCAACTAAACAGGGATATTACATCACGGTATGAATCATTTCATATTTTACGGTTCGATTATCAATCAACCCTTTTCTTGGGCACTATGACCCGTCCGTGATAAACCGCCCGAGGACCTTATTTCTTTATGCACACACGGGAGTTGCATATTATGATGGCAACATATCTGAACCAAAATTGGTATTGACATGGCGGATCACGTAAAGTATCTCCTCTGCTTGCGATGGCAGCAGATCAAAATAGTTTTGCTACCCTATTACAAGGCATTGAGAGGCCCAAAATATGGAATTGTTTTACAAGCGGACAGTTTACGGCGTATCAACCGACTTGAGCGGATTAAGCTTCATCGCCGGGTTGATGTGAAGTAGATGGGTCATCTGGCGTCGGTTCAGCCTCCTCTTCCCCATCCAATGGCGGAAGTCATTGGTGGTCGATCAATCGAGTTAAAGCACGAAAGACAGCCTCTTCACTTATAAGCTCGATCGGGTCAACCTCGAGGCGTAAGTGTGCTTCGGATTGGTGGAACAAGGTTACGCACTTCCGGAATAACATCTTCAACCCGTTTGTTGTTTGCGTCGTAGAAGAATTGGTGAACCGTCAGGTTAGCCTCTTCTTGGCCTGACTTCGCCGGAGGACGCATCTCCTTGTTACTCGTTTGAGGCGTCGTTGTCAAATACTTCGCCGTTTTCTTGTGCCTTTGGGAAGCCCTTGGCTATATCGGCGGATCAAGATCAGCTATCCATGCCTTGGCTCGAGTCGATGCTAGTAAAGCGCCAGCCCGAGCATGGATTGCTTCAACTCTTCTCTCTGCTGGCGTCATAGATAGCCGGTCGGCGTGTCCTTGATGGTGTTGGAGCCGCATTGTCATAAGTGGTAGCGAGATAACCCGTTGAATGCGGTATACAGCTGTTCAATCGATGTATCTGTGACCTTGAGTTTCTTCGCATATCTTAACCCAGCTAAGCAATCGCCTACCTATAGCGGTTTAAGAAATTCATGTTAAACGGAGAAAATTTCAAAGCGGAATATTCATAAAGCCTTGGTAGCAGTGCTTACCAAATATTGCGGAGGTCATGGCATTGACTTGGCGCTTTAATCGATAGCTCTTAGTCACGGTTTAAGAGCTGATTGAGCGTCTTCGCTTCGCTTGACAATCCAACCTTTTGATATCGGTGGCCTGCTCGGACTTGAACCATTCCTTGAGCTGCTCCATGGTGGTTAAAGCGGTTTCAACTCATCCTTGGCCTTTGTGGTTTACGCTTGTTGGGATTTCAGATTTTCTTGAAGGTCACAATTTGTGAGACTTGTTGGCTTATCTCACTCTGTGATGAAGAGCATGTTAATATCCTTGTTAAAGTCCCAAGCATCTAACCAGTTATATACTTGGCACTTGGGGGCTAATCGGATCATTTTATGCTGATTATTGAAGTCCCAAGGATTAATACAAGTTTTAATCATGGCACTTGGGGGCTAATGTGTGTTTGATCGAGAAATACACAAGGAAATCTCATAAAATACAGTATGGAATATACAAAGTCGGTTTGACTTTCTAAAGACAAACCGGCCCTTAGAGCTACAATGCAATGAAGAGTCTGAGCAAAGAGCAAAATTGTTTACCTCATAGCGCTCCTTCATCAGTTTACTAAACCGGCTTCATAGTCACGGCTTGTGTAAAGCGGTTCAAGAAAGGAGTGAAGGTCTTGAGCGAAAGATCGACATAAGCTGACCAATCAGTTTTCTCCTTCCCTTGCTCATAGCAGCAAATTCATCCTTAGCGGTGTGCTTTGATAGAACAACGGATTACGAGGCGGTATATGCGATTACCGTAACAACAATGTCATCATCTTTGGCGGATTGGATGAATTAACATTCTTAACAGGGCTTGCCGCCTTGGTAGCAGGGCTTGCGGATCAGTGAGTTGAGCCGCTGTTCCTTATTGGACTTGGAGGAGCGGGAGGATGTGAAGTATCAACCTCTACATTGGTTCAACCTCTGGCGGGTTAGCATCGGCATCTTGGTTTTTCCAGCAAAGCTGTCTATAGCAACCGGGGTCTTTGCCAAGATGCTGCTGAGTCTACTGGATCAACATCAACAATAGAATTCGCTGGTCTTGGCTTTCTTACTTAATCGAGCCTTGCACTACAACATCAAAGGTTAGAATATGGTAAACCGACAAATAAAAGAAACAAATTAAGGAGTAATATACTTACCCGGTGACGACTTTGAGAGGAGGCAGTGAGTGGTTGATGAACCGCCGGACAAGTTGGAAGAAGCACGGTAATTGAATTGAGACGGATTAAGAGGGCATCGGAAGAAACCTTTCAAGGATAACGTTTTCGGGAGAACAGGCCACCTCGGGCGGCGTTTCGGTTTAGCGTGTCATTAATCGGATGGCGTGATTTGTTGACCGCTATGCGGGTTGTCTGACGTTCTTCAACTTGTTGTGTCTCAAAGAAAATTTTGGACCCAAATGAGTAAGGGGTGAGATTGTTTTACTTTCCGGACTGTCTGGTGAATTCTTTGAACGGTACAAGATCTGAATCGCAAGAAGAAGGATTACCTCAACATATTACGCACGGCTGGCCTCGGCGTCATCACAGGAATAGTAATTGTCAATAAGATGAATGAAAAAGGAACCAAGTGAGTCAAGTTCTACCTCGGCGTCGATTCTTCATCTTCGGCGGATCGAGAAGACTTCGGTGGTTTCTTCTTGCCAGCTTTCTTGGTGGCCTTGGTCTTTGCGAGGCCGGGCGGTTTAGTCCGTTTCAAAAGGGCTATTAGCCTGAAATTAAGGCAAGAAGGTTAGTACACGATCAATACGGAAGCAAATCAGAAAAGTATTTAGATGAACTTTACGGCTGGCGGTTTATTGGAAGCATAAAGCGGAGCCAACCGGTTTGGCTACATGCGAGATCGGTTCATCAAGCATTTTCTTCACCGATTGATAACTTCAAGCTCGGTTATTACTATTTATTGTGATATCGTTGAGGTCTTTGACATCACGGTATATTCATGCATCAATCCAGGCGTGACGGCTTAAGGTAAAATGCCCCAAGAAACCCGGCGGACAAGATCAATGCTAGTTAAACCGTTGGCCATTAGAGCCGGAGCTTGGCGAGTTGAGGTGCAAAATTCTTCCGTTCTGCGGCGGTCAGCGTAAAAGGTAATGGGTGGCGTTGCTAAGCGATGAGGTGATAACCCGGCAAAGGATTTTCTCCATCGAGGGTGTTCGGCGGTAAAACCAGGTCGATTCAATCTTTAGGATGGCTATGATGTTTTGCATGAGGAAGTCAACTTCTTTTCTTTTACGAATTGAAGCGCCCAAGCTACGTGTTGTTCCGTCTGGCGGTTCAAATGAAAAAGTCGAAATAGTTCCACGGTTGGCTCTTCTTGAAGATAGACTTGAGAATACTTGAAAGTTGCATATATTGGACCTGAGTTGGACCAATATCTTGCGGATGGAGTTGGAAGCTTGCGAGGACATCCGGTAATTTTTGATCGGGCGGACTGAATCCCGGTCTAAGTGTTGCATAAAACAATCACCTCTCCTTCTTGAGGTTCGGTGGACATTCGATTCGAGAACTTCGCTAGTGGAGAACACTTTTTGAGGCTAAAACACGGTGATGACATAACCGTTGATTTGTGTTTTCGTGATCCGGAATGGAACCCAATTACAAGCATAGAATTGTTTCACCATTCGGAAGAGGCGAAAGGAAAAACAAGTGCGGTTTTACAATTTACGGTTTAAGGTGTACAAAGGTTAAACCGCCCATAAGCGAAAGGGCCAAATTTAAAATTTCTACTAAGTGTTGACACAAGCAGGTTTCACACAATGCTCAAATTTATTTGGATCTACCGCTTTGTCTGTAAGGCAATTTTTCTGGGATCTCTAAAGGCGTTAAGCGAGCAGGGAAGGTCGTATATTCTCTGAAGAAAAGGAAGATCTGCTAGCATTAAAAATGGATCGGAATAACTACGCATGATATCTACCTTGCTATTGGATCAAAACTACATGGCGGAAGGAAGGGCCGAAGAGGAAGAATGAAGAACTGTGCGGATGAGCTCGCGAACCCTAAACATAGATCTAAAGATGAAGGAAGAGAAACTTACCCTGCTGATTTCTGCGGAGGGTGCTGACAGTTTGATGCATTTCGAGGTTGATCTGCGGCCTTTGTCGATCACGGTTCTCAAGATTCATGACGGTGGCGGACTTGAGCTTAGGCGTCGCGAGGAAGAAGAAAACCTGAAGGGAAGAGAGAGAAGGGCCCTCGGGCCTTATTTATAGAGGAAAGAATAAATGGCAGTAGCGAGAATCAAGGAGCACAAGCGGCGAGTGGGTGCGCTTTATCGCCTTGATTTCAGGATAGCCATTAAGTGAAGGAATATTTTAATCTTTTTATCAGAGATGATGTTATGATGGACCGTTCTTTGTGTTGAGAAGATGACATCACGGCGGTTTAAAATTTCAGGAGAAGACAATATGGCGGTTTACAAAAATACAAGAGGGCGTCTACAAGATATTTTGAAGTATTGAAGATTGACATGAACAAATTCAAATCAATCGGGGCCTAATGTTGAGGATATAGCTCTTGAGTGTAAACCGGCGAGGAGGCCAGTTCACCCTCGACTATCTTTGAAGCCATGAAGATCCAGAAGATTAAGGATGGCAATGGGTAGGGTATCACGGCGGTACATCAATACCATACCCATACCGTGTAATCAATGGGTACAAAATTCTACCCATACCCGTACCCATGGGTATGAACCTTTACACATGCCCATACCCGATGGGTAGCCATACCCATTGGGTACCCAGCAGTAGATCAAATAATACATAAGTTATTAGCAATTTTACATTCATCTATAGCACATTTGACAAAAAATATTGATCTCAACTCAATAATAGTTAGATGAGTACGATAATTATCTCAATTGAATTGACAATTGGTGACAACTTTAACATAGGTTCATAAGCTCATGACACAACTTTAACATAGGTACACTTGTGAATCACGGGTAAAACTCACATGTTAGTATAAATGGGTAGGGTATGGGTATATCCATGGGTAAAGGCTATACCCATACCTACCCATGTTAACGGGTAGGGTATGGGTACTATCCATGGGTATAAAATTGTGCCCATAAACTACCCATCTTGAATCTGATATCATGGTACCCATACCCATGGATAAAATTGCCATCCTTACAGAAGATGGTGTTTTACTAATGAAGCTTAGAAGCCCACAGCCCAAAGGCGGATTAGGGCCCATAATGGTAAGCCGCCATGACTATGTAAACTTGTAATATAAGTTAGGAAAGGAGAGCCGGGCAGGACACTTTGTATGAGTCGGCCTCGGGGCTCTGTGAACCCGGGGCGTCAACTTTGTGTATATAAAGGGCGACCAGTGGCGGTTCGAGGAGAAGAGACAACAACTTCGAGACTCGAGGCAAGCGTATTTCGCTCCTAGTCATCGAAGCAATCGATCCCATCACAACTAGGCGTAGGCTTTACCTTCATCGAAGGGGCGAACAAGTATAAACTCCGTGTCCCTTGTCGGTTTAACCCCTTCAAGCTAACCCGTTCGCGATGGCTCCATGACTAAGTCCTTTCATGAGGACATCTGACGTGTTAATTCCACGACAGTTGGGTAGTTTATTTTTGTTGGTATGGTCTTACTTGGAGTAGGTTATGCAGCGATCGTGGTGGGTTGTTGTGATGTTGTTACATGTTGCAATGTTGGTGTCCACCTGGTGTTCTCATCGATCTTATCTGAGATGCCACGATTACCTACTAATAGGCACATACAAGTAGCGAAGTACACTCTTACAAATGCCCCCCAAAGACCCCAGCCACCATAGCTCATCATTTCTAGGGAGCTTGGTAACTTAGTGAACATCATTAACACAAAATCCTCATTAGGGGCAAAATGTGCTTTCAAGTTCACTCCCCACTCCGCCAATCTCTCTAATACATTTAGAAGTTAGAACCCACTAGACTCCTCAACTTTAAAAAATCATATCAAGTAATGGTGCTCCATGGCTACGCAACTACACATGTGTAGCGTTGGTACATTTGATTGAGTTTCTTCTCCATGATGTGCAAGTGTATGGTTATTTTATACTACTAAACCAAGACAACTGAATTATTTTTGTGGTATATGCTAGTTTTACCAAGTAAATGAGAAAGTCTCTTATTTAACCATGGCCTTCATAATAGTTTGAGATCCCAATGACTCAATAAAAAAGGTTACCACGATAACCCACAGGAATCCTTGCTTTAGTTATTGTCCTTTTGAGGGCCTGCCAATGCTCGACAACATTTGCTCATAGGACTACAACATGTTATCACACCTATCGAACATAACAATCATTTAGTTGTTAGTCATCAATACTAAAACATGCTTTGGGGCATAGATGCACTTTCAAAATCAAAGGAGGCCGAAGGCACTATACCTACTTTGTTCTAGGCGGCTTTGGAATTGGGGCATGAGAATAATAGGTGGCAGCGATCTTCAAAGGGTGGGAGCATCTTGGATAGATGACATTTTCAGTGTGTTTAAGTCATCCTTTGCACAAAAGCATTGAACAATCTTAATCTGATATAGGCGGTTAAGTATCACATGGTGTAGGTGTTATTATCTTCATCCTCCTAAGCGCATTAGGATGCCATATGAGTTCCTTGATAAGACTTGGACATGCGAAAAGAGCTATTAGGGACTCCCTCAGCCGGCGTTAAGGGCAGGGGTCCCCGGACTTGCACACTGCGGCTCTGGCGTGGCTCGAAGGAGGCCAGCCACGGCCCATCTTCATCAGCATAAGCTCAAGACCCTCGCAAGGCCAAGCCTCATGAAGCGGGGCGGCAAGGAGCTTCCTCGAGCACGCAGCCTCGTCGAGGTTGGCTCATGAGGGAGGCGGAGAGTTCAAGCAGGGTACCTCGCGAGGTGCCCATGGCATAACCATGACGACCAAGGCGCGGTCGGGCCTTGACCAGTGATGTCCTCCTTCCTCTTTGGTGCAAAGGGATCAAGCGCGAGAGTATCAAGCAAAGGCATCCATTTGGTTACTGCGAGACCAAGACCAGCCAGCGGCGGAAGGAGTCATTGTGGAGCCCAGCGGCGTCATCACGAGCCTTTGGCGGCGAGGACCAACTAGTCGGGATAAGTGTACCCGTTGTTCCCCTTCAAAGTGGCCAATTGTTGGCGCCCTTCCCGCTCAATATTTGGGAAGAGGCCTAGGGCCTTCGCCTATAAATAGGAGTAGCCACCCCGAGGCGGGAGGATCCGGATCCTCATTAAGAAAACAGTAGCTAGGCGGTGAACCCCACCTAGATTCATCGCACCTGCCAAGAAACAGACCCTCATGAGGCTGTTCTTCCTTGTATTATTCTCGTCGGCCCAAGAGGCAATCTACCACACCACCTTTGGATTAGGGTATTACACCACAATGGTGGCTTGAACCAACATAAATCTCGTGTCTCTTGTGTTGTTCCGTTTAGTAGTTTAGGTCCAGCGATTCGGCCGAGTGCGAGGCGGTGGAGGTTGGATCTCCGCGCGCACCCGGTGTTGAACCTCAAGGTCTGCGGAACCGAAATCCGACATTTAGCGCGCCCGGGTAAGTGCGCCGGAATCACCTTCCGTCGCCTCGTTCTTCCCCGACCACCGCAACCATGTGCGGCTCGTCGGGCTCACGCTGGCCTTGAGCCGCCCTACGCCTCCCCATATCGCCGGGCGGCTTCAGCGGCGGGCGCCCTCGTCGTTCCTCACCGCCCGCCGTCAACACCGCCACCGGCCCGGCGAGAGCGGGCAGCAAGCATCGTCCCTGCGCTCTCGGCGACCTACGGGGAGAAACCCGCAGCTTCTTCCGTCACCCGCCCGTCGCGCGGTTCCTCCCGGTCGTCGCGCAGCCCTCTGGCGGCTCACAGTGCCGCCTTCCGGCCGCCATGTCAAGACATTAAATCCGTCGGGTGGCGCCGCCTCCCGCGGCGAGGCTCCCTCGGGCTGGGCGGAGCCGTCGGCCGGGCTGACCTTCGACTCTCGGGACCACCCACCAACTCGGCGGCTGGTCGCTCCCCATGCTCTGCACACCACCATCTGCGAGTTGCCGTCACGGGACCCTCGCCGGCGGCGCCCGGCCTCAGCGTACTCTCGGTCAAGGCCTTCAACCTCCTCTGCATACCCGGGGCGGCTGCAGCCTGGCCCGGCCTTTTTGGGCGTGGGAGGAGGTCATCCAACTCCTTGGGGCAAATCCGGCTTCGGTGACCTTGACACCTCGACAACTTCCGCCTGCGGAACTGGTCGACTTCGACGCCGCATCGGCCTCCCTACAATGCCATCCTTGGCTATCAGCATTAGCCAAATTCATGGCGCAACCCACCGGTACAACCTCATGAAGATGCCCATGACGTGGCGTCCTCACCGTGCCGGGGATACCGAAAGTCTGTTGTGGCCTTCAGGCTCGCCCTCAAGGCAGCTGACATGGCGCAGCCCCACCAGCAGGAGCCCTCAAGCCCAAGGGGGCTCGCCGACCAGAAAAAGCAGTTGTTCACTCAATACAAGGCGGAACCAGCGGATACACATCGGCGGGGCCCGGGTCCTAAGCGCCACCTTCACCATAGGCGCCAACCTCGAGCCCGAGCAGGGAGAAGCCTGGTCAAGTTCCTGCGTCACGAACAAGAAGGTGTTCGCACAGGGAGCCGATCGGTGGCGGGGATCACAGGCGTGTCGAGCACCACCTCAACATGTGCCCCAGCGTGCGTCTGTGAAGCGAGGCGAGAAGGCAGTCCACTGAAAGCAGGCCTTCATCGTCCAAGAGACCCGCAAGCTAGAAGCAGCGGGGTTATTCCAGTCCGATGCCAGATTGGCTGGCCAACCTGTGGTGGTGCCAAGAAGGGAGGAAAGGGCGCATGTGTGTCGACTTCACCAACCTCAACAAAGCATGCCCGAGATCCGTTCCGCTCCCTCGCATCGACCGGATCGTCGATTCCACCGCTGAGTGTGACTGTTATGCTTCTGGGCGCCTTTTGGGTATCACCAGATCAAGATGGCGGTGGAAGACATGGAAAAAACGGCCTTCTTAACCCCATGTGGAGTGTACTTGCTATACATGCATGCCATTGAGGCTGTACAGCAGCGGGGCAACCTTCCAGTGACTCATGCACATCACCTTGGGCCCACAACTTCGGGAAGAATGTGGAGGCTTACGTCGGCGACATCGTGGTGAAGTCTCATGAGGCCAAGACCTTGATACAAGACCTGGAAGAAACCTTCGTGAGCCTCAGCAGTGAGCACTGCGACTCAACCGGGAGAAGTGTGTGTTTGGAGTTCCCTCGGGCAAGCTCACAGGTTTCCTCGTGTCCCACAGAGGGCATCGAGGCCAACCAGAAAAGTCAGCGATTGAGGACAGGCCACCAAAAACCCTCGGGAAATCAGAAGCTCACAGGAGGCGTAGCTAGCTGGGCGTTTCATCTCCCGATTGGGGGAGGCGGGCGCTGCCTTTCTTCCGGTGATGAAGAAAAAGGGCCCTTGAATGGGTGAAGAGGCCGACAAGCGTTCAAGACCTCAAGGGTGCTGACCAGCCCTCCGGTGATGGTGGCCCGCGCCCTCAGAGGCCCTTGGTACTCTACCTGCGCGCCACTCCCTACTCTGCTAAGCGCAGCACTGGTGGCAGTTAGGGAGGCGTCGAGCCAAGACCCTGGCGGCCACCGAGCTAAGGCAAGGCAGAATCGGAAGGAACTTCGCGAAGCCAGGCCACCAGCGGAAGAAGATCAGCCGTGCATGTGAGAGCACATCAAGGCGGGAGGTCCTCCATCAAGCACCCGGCTTGGGCGTCGTCACCTCGGGAGGCACCACGGCTTCGGAAGGCGCCACCCGGCCTGCGCCCTAGCCTCGTCGAGCACCCGGTGTGCTTTGTCGGTGCAGTGTTCACGGGATGCGAGGGTGCAGTACCCATGCACTTGAAGCTCCTCCTCGTCTTTGTTGGTGGCCAGCGTAAAGCTGCGGCACTACTTCGGGGTCATCAATCAAGGTTGTCTCGGCATACCCCACGGAGAGGTGCTCATGAGCTAACTTCGGCGGAAGAAGTGCCGAGTGGAACATTGAGCTGCAAGCATTCCAGCTCGAGTTCAGCACTGGCGAGAGTCATCAAGGGGCGCCTTGGCAGATTTAAGTGGCGAATGGGCAGAAGCACCCGGGCCTCGGGGGCGAGGATCGATCCCTCTCCCGAGGCGAAAGCGCGCCGAAGGTTGGGTCATGTACTTGACGTGGGCGTTCTCGGACGAGAGCCTTTGGGGCAGGGGCGGTGCTCATATCTCCCTTCGGGACAAGCTCTACTATGTCGTGCAGCTCTGTTTCCGGCAGGCGAGAAAGGTCTCAACAATATAGCAGAATCTGAGGGGCTGATAAGCGGAGTGCGAAGGCTGCCGATGCCACAGGGGTGAGCGCCTTACCATCAAAGGCGATTCGCGGCTCTCGTCAATTTCTCCAACAAGGTGTCTACAGCCAAGAGATGAACACATGGAGGCCTACCTTGCGGAGGTCCATGAGGATGGAGAAACAGTTAAGGGGGTTGGAGCTGCCTTGCGTGAAGGAAATATGCCCTAGAGGCAATAATAAAGTTATTATTTATTTCCTTATATCATGATAAATGTTTATTATTCATGCTAGAATTGTATTAACGGAAACATAATACATGTGTGAATACATAAACCTACTGAGTGTCACTAGTATGCCTCTACTTGACTAGCTCGTTAATCAAAGATGGTTATGTTTCTAACCATGAACAAGGAGTTGTTATTTGATTAATGGGATCACATCATTGGTTGAATGATCGATTGACATGACCCATTCCATTAGCATAGCTTTTGATCGTATAGTTTGTTGCTAGTGCTTTTCTTCATGACTTATACATGTTCCTATGACTATGAGATTATGCAACTCCCGTTTGCCGAGGAACACTTTGGGTGCTACCAAGCGTCTGGCGTAGCTGGGTGATTATAAAGGTACATTACAGGTGTCTCGAAGGTACATGTTGGGTTGGCATATTTGAGATTAGGATTTGTCACTCCGATTGTCGGAGAGGTATCTCTGGGCCCTCTCGGTAATGCTCATCACCTAAGCCTTGCAAGCATTGCAACTAATGAGTTAGTTGTGAGATGATGTATTACGGAGCGAGAAAGAGACTTGCGATGTGAGATTGAACTAGGTATTGGATCTGAAGCGATCGAATCTCGGGCAAATGTATACCGATGACAAAGGAACAACGTATGTTGTTATCTTGATCGACCGATAAAGATCTTCGTAGAATATGTAGGAACCAATATGGGCATCCAGGTCCGCTATTGGTTATTGACGGAGAGGTGTCTCGGTCATGTCTACATAGTTCTCGAACCGTAAGATCCATACAACAACGTTTGATGGCGATTACTATGAGTTTTTATGATGTTGATGTACGAAGGTTGTTGAGTCCGGATGAGATCACGGACATGACGAGTCTCGAAATGGTCGAGACATAAAGATTGATATATTGGAAGCCTATGTTTGGACTCGGAATCACTCCGGGTGAAATGGGAATTTTAAGATGCAGAGATTACGGAACCTCCAGGAAGTCAATGGGCCTTGATGGGCCTTAGTGGGAAAAGAAAGGGGCCCTATGGCTGGCGCAGCCTTCCCCCTTCCTAGTCCTATTAGGATTAGGAGAGGGGTGGCGCCCTCTCTCCCTCTCCTTGGTCGAACCCTAGTTGGACTAGGATTTGGGGAATCCTACTCCTAGTAGGAGTAGGACACCTGATCGCCTCCCTCTGGCGGCCAGCCTCCCTTCCCTCCTTTATATCTGGGGCAGGGGCACCCCATGACACACAAGTTGATCGATTAGATCGTTCCTTAGCCGTGTCGGTGCCCCTTCCACCAGATTACACCTCGATCATACGTGGCGGAGCTTAAGTAAAACCCTGCGTCGGTGGAACATCATCATCGTCCTGCGCCGTCGTCTTGTGAAACTCTCCCTCAACACTCGGCTGGATCGGAGTTCGAGGGCGTCATCGAGCTGAGCGTGTGCAGAACTTCGGAGGTGCCGTCGTTCGGTACTTGGATCGGTTGGATCGGGAAGAAATGCGACTACATCAACGCGTTGTTATAACGCTTCCGCTTTCGGTCTCACAGTGCGTGGGCGGATACTCTATCTCTCGTTGCTATGCCATCACCATGGTCTTGCGTGATCGTAGGAAAATTTTTGAAATTACTCGTTCCCCAGCAGTGGCATCGAGCCTGGGTTTATGCGTTGATGTCATATGCGAGTAGAACACAAGTGAGTTGTGGGCGATACAAGTCATACTACCTAGCATGTCATACTTTGGTTCAGCGGTATTGTGAGATGAAGCGGCCGGACCGACATTACTGCGTGCGCTTCTGGGGAGACTGGTTTCACCGCTGTGAGCACTCGTTGCTTAAAGGTGGTGGCGGGTGTCTGTCTCTCTCACTTTAGTTGAACCGAGTGTGGCTCGCCGGTCCTTGAGAAGGTTAAAGCGGAGTCTATTTGTGAAATATCGTTGTGGTTTTGATCGTAGGTAAGAACGGTTCTTGCTCAGCCCGTAGCAGCCACGTAAAACTTGCAACAACAAAGTAGAGGCGTCTAACTTGTTTTGCAGGGCATGTTGTGATGTGATATGGTCAAGACATGATGCTATATTTTATTGTATGAGATGATCATGTTTTGTAACCGAGTTATCGACAATGGCGAAGCCATATGGTTGTCGCTTTATTGTATGAGATGAAAGCGCCATGTAATTGCTTTACTTTATCACTAAGGAGTAGCGATAGTCGTAGAAGCAATAGTTGGCGAGGCGACAACGATGCTACGATGGAGATCAAGGTGTCGGCGCGGTGGCGATGGTGATCATGGCGGTGCTTGGAGATGGAATCACAAGCACAAGATGATGATGGCCATATCATATCACTTATATTGATTGCATGTGATGTTAATCCTTTATGCATCTTATTTTGCTTTGATTGTGGTAGCATTATAAGATGATCCTTACTAAATTATCAAGAAGTGTTCTCCTGGTATGCACCGTTGCGAAAGTTCTTCGTCTTTGAGACACCACGTGATGATCGGGTGTGATAGGCTCTACGTTCAAATACAGCGGGTGCAAAACAGTTGCACCGCGGAATACTCAGGTTATACTTGACGAGCTATGCATATAAGATATGACCTCGGAACACGGAGACCCGAAGGTCGGCGTGAATCATATAGTAGATATGATCAACATATTGATGTTCACCATTGAAACTACTCCATCACCGTGATGATCGGTCATGGTGTAGTTGAAATGGATCACATAATCACTTAGAGAATTGGAGGATATTTTTCTAAGTGGGAGTTCTTAAGTAATATGATTAATTGAACTTAAATTTATCATGAACTTAGTACTGATAGTATCTTGCTTGTCTATGATGTGTAGATAGATGGCTCGTCTTTGTTGTTAGTTGAATTTTAATGCGTTCCTTGAGAAAGCAAAGTTGAAAGATGATGGCAGCAATTACGGACTGGGTCCGTAACGAGGATTATCCTTATTGCTGCCGGAAGAATTACGTCCTGGAAGCACCGTTAGGTGCCAGGCCTGATGCAAGGGCTGCGCCCGAGAAGTTGTGAGCGTCTGGCAAAGCAAAGCTGATGACTACTCTATAGTTCGATTGTGCCATGCTTCGGCTTAGAACCGGGACTTCAACGTCGTTTTGAACACCATGGAGCATATGAGATGTTCCAGAGTTGAAGTTAATATTCAAGCGAATGCCGGATTGAGAGATATGAAGTCTCCAATAAGTTCTATAGCTGTAAGATGGAGGAGAATGGTTACTGTCGGTGAGCATATACTCGGAATGTGCGGATATAACAATCACTTGATTCAAGCTGGGAGTTAATCTTCCGGATGATTGCGTCATTGACAGAATTCTCCAATCACGCCACCAAGCTACAAGAGCTTCGTGATGAACTATAATATGCAAGGGATGACCAAAACTATGCCCGAGCTCTTGGCGATCTTTGAAAGCAGCGAGGTAGAAATCAAAAGGAGCATCAAGTGTTGATGGTTAACAAAACCACTAGTTTCAAGAAAAGGGCAAAGGAAAGAAAAGGAAACTTCAAAAGAGCAGCAAGCAAGTTCTTGATCAGAGAAAGAACCAAGTCTGGTCCTAAGCACAGGCCGAGTGCTTCTATTGCAAGCGGGCTGGTCCTTTGAAGCGGAACTGCCCCAAGTATTTGGCGGATAAGAAGGATGGCAAGGTTAACAAAGGTATATGTGATATACTTGTTATTGATGTGTACCTTACTAATACTCGCGATGCTTTTGGGTATTTGATCTGGTTACATTGCTAATATTTGCAACTTCGAAGCAGGGCTACGGATTAGCGAAGATTGGCTAAGGGCGAGGTGACGATCTTGGCGTGGGAAATGGTTCCAAAGTCGATGTGATCGCGATCGACGCTACCTCTACATCTACCTTCGGGATTAGTATTAGACCTAAATAATTGTTATTTAGTACCATCGTTGAGCATGAACATTATATCTGGATCTTGTTTGATGCGAGGCGGTTATTCATTAAATCGAGAGAATAATGGTTGTTCTATTTATATGAATAATATCTTTTATGGTCATGCACCATTGAAGAATGGTTTGTTTTACTTAATCTTGATAGTAGTGATACACATATTCATAATGTTGAAACCAAAAGATGCAGAGTTGATAATGATGGTGCAACTTATTTGTGGCCTTGCCGTTTAGGTCATATCGATGTAAAGCGCATGAAGAAACTCCATCTTGATGGACTTTTGGAGTCACTTGATTATGAATCACTTGGCACTTGCGAACCGTGCCTTATGGGCAAGATGACTAAAACACCGTTCTCGGAACTATGGAAACAACAGATTTATTGGAAATCATACATCTTGATGTATGTGGTCCAATGAATGTTGAGGCTCGTGGCGGATATCGTTATTTTCTCACCTTCACGGATGATTTGAGCAGATATGGGTATATCTACTTAATGAAACACAAGTCTGAAACATTTGAAAAGTTCAAAGAATTTGAGTGAAGTGGAAAATCATCGTAACAAGAAAATAAAGTTTCTGATCTGATCGTGGAGGAGAATATTTGAGTTCTGAGTTTGGCCTACATTTGAAACAATGCGGAATAGTTTAGCAACTTCATACACGGAACACCTAGCGTAATGGTGTGTCGAGCGTCGTGTCGTACTTTATTAGATATGGTGCGATCTATGATGTCTCTTCTGATTTACCGCTATCATTTTGGGGTTATGCTTTAGAGGCGGCTACATTCACTTTAAATAGGGCACCATCTAAATCCGTTGAGGCGGCGCCTTATGAGCGTGGTTTGGCAAGAAACCAAAGTTGTCGTTTTGAAAGTTTGGGGCTGCGATGCTTATGTGAAAAAGCTTCAACTGATAGCTCGAACCCAAATCGAATGTGTCTTCATAGGATACCCAAAGGAGACAGTTGGGTACACCTTCTATCACAGATCCGAAGGCAAGATTTTTGTTGCTAAATTGGAAACTTTTGGAGAAAGAGTTTCTCACGAAAGAAGTGAGTGGGAGGAAAGTAGAACTTGATGAGATAACATATCTACTCCCTTATTGAAGTAGTACATCACGAAAGCAGTTTACGTGACACCTACACCAAATAGGGAGGAAGCTAATGATGATGATCATGAAACTTGAGATCAAGTTTCTCTGAACCGTGATCAACAGAGCAAGATCCGCACCGGTGATACGGTAATCCTGTTTTGGAAGTCATATTCTTGGAACATGATGAACCTCTGAACTATGAAGAAGCGATGGTGAGCCAGATTCCACAAAATGGCTTGAGGCCATGAAATCTGAGATGGGATCCATGTATGAGAACAAAGTGTGGACTTTGGTTGACTTGCCCGATGATCGGCAAGCAATTGAGAATAAATGGATCTTCAAGAAGAAGGCGCGATGGTAATGTTCTTGTCTATAAAGCTCGACTTGTTGCAAAAGGTTTTCGACAAGTTCAAGGGATTGACTACGATGAGACCTTCTCACCCGTAGCGATGCTTAAGTCCGTCCGAATCATGTTAGCAATTGCGCATTTTATGATTATGAAATTTGGCAAATGGATGTTAAAACTGCATTCTGAATGGATTTACGGAAGAAGAGTTGTATATGATGCAACGGAAGGTTTTGTCGATCAAAGGGGCTAACAAAGTGTGCAAGCTCCAGCGATCCATTTATGGACTGGTGCAAGCCTCTCGGAGTTGGAATAAGCGTTTTGATAGTGTGATCAAAGCATTTGGTTTATCTGAGACTTTTGGAGAAGCTTTGTATTTACAAGAAAGTGAGTGGGAGCTCTGTAGCATTTACGATATTATATGTGGATGACATATTATTGATCGGAAATGATATAGAATTCTGGATAGCATAAAGGGATACTTGAATAAAAGTTTTTCGATGAAAGACCTCGGTGAAGCTGCTTACATATTGGGCATTAAGATCTATAGAGATAGATCAAGGCGCTTAATAGGACTTTCACAAAGCACATACCTTGATAAAGTTTTGAAAAAGTTCAAAATGGATCGAGGCAAAGAAAGGGTTCTTGCGGTATTACAAGGTGTGAAGTTGAGTAAGACTCAATGCCCGACCACATGGAAGATAGAGAGAAAATGAAAGATGTTCCTATGCTTCAGCCATAGGCTCTATCATGTATGCAATGCTGTGTACCGGACCTGATGTGTGCCTTCTTTGTAAGTTTAGCGGCGGTACCAAAGTAATCGAGGGTGGATCCTTTGGACGGTGTCAAGAACATCCTTAAGTACTTGAGAAGAACTAAGGATATGTTTCTCATTTATGGCGGTGACAAAGAGCTCAAATGCGTATGGCAGTTACGTCGATGCAAGCTTTGACACGATCCGGACGATTCTAAATGCAAACCGGATACGTATTTACATTAAGCGGTGGAGCTGTCGGTTGGTGCGATTCCAAACAAAGCGTCGTTCGGGATCTACATGTGAAGCTGAGTACATAGCTGCTTCGGAAGCGACTAATGAAGGAATCGGATGAAGGAGTTCATAACCGATCTAGGTGTTGTACCTAGTGTATCGGGTCCAATGAAAATCTTTTGTGACAATCTTGGTGCA
>JAHIAM010013062.1:0-16023 GCA_021605205.1 Aegilops longissima
TAGCATCGTAATTCCGGGCCATCATAAATGTTTATCACAAAAATAAATTCAACCATACAACAAAAGGCATGTTGGCATAAAGTTTATAGTCCTTCGAGATAAAGCACCATCGGATGTATAGAAGCCGAGATCATTTGACCTCGGTGCTAATGTTTGAGCTGTAGAATCGATGGGCATACGATCTCCACCTTTTTCCGCCATTGCTCTTGAACAACAAGCGAATGTCGATAGTCTGGTTTCAAAACCATTCATATCTTGGCGACATTTCTCAACCACTATTCTTGTTTCGAAACAACGTCCATTAGGGATTGGACTTGTATGCGGAGCCAGATATATCACTCATCTAGCGGGAAGATTTTGTTCGATGGCGATTTGGGCGAGGTTACCTTGACAACCAACCCGAATTCAGCGAGGAAGGTGCTTTTTGCCTTTAGTGGAGAGATCTTGGCCTTGCTTTAGCAAGAGGTGACATTGTGCACTGTAGTAGCCTCATCACCTTCAGGTGGTTGTGGCTGTTCAATCATTTGTTCCATAGCTTCCGAAAGTTTGAACTTGTAGATTAGTGTACGAGATAAGTTACTAATGAGACAAAAACAAACAAAGTAGGTTAAATGTTTGTACATAACTTATTTTGGTGAACTCTTGTAATACATTAGCATGTATTGTAGTGCCAACTACATAATAAAATCACTTTGGAACATATGTCCATGTAGCATGCCTCTTGTATTGTCTATTTCCCACATTCGTTGACATCTAAGGATAAAGAGACATGGTTTAAAGTAGGATGAACATAGTATGACATCATTCATATCATGGGCAACGGATATAAAACAAACAGGCTATTTTATCATTGTATGCGCGCGTGAACATAACAACTAGATTACAGATCAAGACCAAAGAATATCCTTCATATCTTTTAAACCATGTAAGGTGAAATGATACGTTAAGACAAGCGTGAATAAAAGTGAGCGAGTAGCGACATTGGCTACGAACCAAGTAGTTAAATGACACATCACAGTACAAATCAGTTCAAGGTAGGAGGTAAGGACTTACAACGCGGCTTGGCTGGTGTCTCATGCCCTTCATCTTCTTTGGTGTGGCAATCCTTGAAGATTTGCCTTGCATTGGTTCGAGTTCTTTTTGGTCATGCAGGATTTCCTCTGTATTTGGTACAAGTCAATATAGATACGATAATATGGCACAAAAAAGAAGGAAGTAGCAGCTATTTACAAGAGCCTCGCGATGTGCAATATAGCTACGAGATCACGTGGTCATTGGAATTTCACTTTAGAGCGATTGGTTTTGTTCTTCAAGCAGTTAGCCTAGAAGAAGATACACTTGTAAGGCACATACATAAATACAAGTTCAATATGTGGTGCGATCAAATACATATAGCCTACCGATACTTTGGATCGGACCGGTGTTTAACGCTGTCGATCTTCATCGTAATATATTCCACTAGAGATGTTTGGGCGATTTCATTGTTAGCCTTGCCTTCAAAGTGAGATTTTCTAAGGTGGTACCGATCTTGTCATGAGCATCTTGAAAAACATGAGTGCATGCTTGTCTAGTTGCATCATCTTAAGGATCAACTTGAACCTCATCATTGAAAAGAGAATGTGAGTCTTATTAGGAGGAAGCTAGAAAGTATGGGACGAGCAAGACAATATTACTAATTCGTTGAATAACATTACTTACTAATAAATGGTCAGAAAGGTGTTAAAGCTGGGTATTGTCTTTCTCATTCTGTCTTTGGATCCACGTTGGGAGGATACATGCATGACACCTAACGCAGCGGCTGCCTCTAATACTAACTTGGCTGGCTTTGTAGCATCCGTGGCCTTTTAAACCTACCTCAAAATGGATCTCCATTCTTCCTCCTTTAGATTTTGTTAATCTGTCAAGCATTATCCTTGATGTCTTTCCGCTTGCGCCCGTGGTGCTAGTTCAACAACGAATATGGAAAGTGTTAGTGTACATCAAGCTGTGAGAGTACATATAAAGGGCATGCAAGCGCAACTTGACTCGATCGGTACCGTCTTGGTGTTGATGCTCATGAGGTTCATCGATATTGCCAAGTCTGTTGTGTCGTTAGTGCTAGAGTGTTAGGTGTGAAGGCAGCTTGAAGCTGGCGAGTTCGGAGCAAGCGAGCGAGTAAGCTGGTTGAGATCTTTGATGCAGTTAAGCGGATCTGCAGGTGGTGGCAAGCAGTGATACTATGTTTGTAGATTTAGCGGTGGACTTGGACCTTCTCTTGCACTATAAGTACCGCAGAATCTCGGCAGCAGAACCTTTTCCGTTTCACCCGACGAGTAATAGCACTCCCTACTATATTATTTTCCTTGCTCTTTTTGACTTTGCCATGTCAAGCTGTACCCACAACACAAAAGAATAAAATCACTCTTCAGAACTCATTGGTGCATGATACAAACAAGCAGTACTTTGATGTAAGACAACCGTATGAGGATGGAATATGTAAGAAAAACAGAGGCATGACATATTCCAGCTCGATGTAAACTAAGCGAAGGATTTTCAAGAAAATAGAAGTAATGCAAGCTAGACACCATATGAAAGATGCAAAATATTACTCCCTTAGTTAAAAGTGTCTTGTCATAAGTGGCAATTCGAAAAATTAGAATTACGTAGAAATCAATCAAGATGCAACCACTATCAAACGCCATGTTAAAAGCGTCCAATCATGAGTGGTGATCGGGATACACAACAGGTACTTTGATGTAAGAACATGGTATTATAGATAGATGAAGTATTCTAGACACAAAAAGCCATGTCATATGCAATGTATACGTATAAATCAGGGTGCAATTTAATCAAAATAGAAGAAATAGGCTAGACAACATATGCAACATGAAACCAATTATCACCTTTTCAACTTAGAGCAAGCACCTCGATGGTGGATGGAGATGAACTCATCATGTAGTTGGGACTTCAACTTCATTAGCGATGCGTGGCAAATCTAGAGAGTCTCTGTTGGCGTCGGTCGGAGGACCACCAACATCCCTAACCTCTTTTCCTTCCTATTTTGATATTGCCTTTGAAGTCAAAACCACAGAAGATGAATAAAATTAGCTCGCATAACTAGTTGATGCATGATCGAGAACACTAATTTGATGCAAAGGCAAAGGGGAGGAGGATGGAATATATAAAAAAAGCACATTTCATATTCACCGTTGATGGCGTTCTTATGGGTAATTCGTTGCGGTATAAGTTTAAGCTACGGATGCAATTCAACATAATCGAACAATACAAACTAGACATCATATGGGGCAACCCATTAGGTTCCAAGTAAAACAAGCACGTGATGGTGGAGTAGGGAGATTGCTCATCATGTACATGTATGTTCTAGAAACAGGAACCGTGTCATATTCACGGGCATTATGTTAAAATGGGGATGCAATTCAAGTTAGAAGCAATACAAGCTAGACATCATCAAACATGCAACCAATATAATAGTGTCAAGTTAGAGCAAGCACCTGAATGGTGGGGGGAGTCATCATCTACACTCGTTGTTCCACCTGTTGTCTTGAATCTTTTGGGAGGATGGCGGAGTAGAATCTGTAAGACCCCTTTTGAGTTGCTCAAAGGACCACCATCATCCTTCCGGACTAATTTCCTTTGCTATAATGATTTTGCATTGTGAAGTCAAACCGATAAGAAAAAGGGTTAGAAACCCCAAGACACCATATGGAAGTGCAATATATCACTCACCTTGAAGTTAAAAAAGTCTCGTCATAGGTGGCGTTCATCAAACTAAAAACAATACATGCTAGAAATAATATTCAAGATGCAAACCAATATCACCTGCCAACAAGGTGTCCCATCATAAGTGTATCGGGATACACAAGAAGAGTAGTTTCATGTAAGAACATGGTGTGATAAACGGATATAATGTACCAAAACAGGCGTGTCATATTCACATGTATCATGTGTAAGCTAAGGATCATTTACACTAATTAGAACAATCAGCTAGACACCATATGCAACATGCAACCAGATATCCCTTTAAAGTTAGAGCAAGCACCTTGGATGGTGGAGTAGAGGCGGAGACTTGGACCTTTAATGCACTATCGGTACAAGGAGAATGGCCGATGCTCCGTTTACGTTGTTCGAGGACCACCATCATGCTTTCCTTACTTTTTCCTTCCTCTTTTTGATTTTCCCTTGTCAAGTCAAACCCAGAAAAAAGGAATAAATTTACTCTTGAAACTCATTGATGCATAATCTTGTGAACACTACTTTCATGTGGCACCGCCGGATGGGAGGATGGAATATGTATGAAAAACGAGCGTGACATATTGACTATGATGTATAAAGTGTAAACTAAGCACAAGGTGCTTGAACTTTTAGAATCGATGCAAGCTAGAAACCATATGAAAGATGAAACCAATATCACTCTAAATTAAAAGGGTGCCCTAACAAATGTATTGCCAAATTAGAAGCAATACAACAGGCTAGAAATAATATGCAATATACAGGAATAAAGGTGACTCATCGTAAGTGATTGATGCAGGATAGAAGAGGTAGTTTCATGTAAGAACAAGGTTAACACATAGATGTAGTGTGTACCAAAATAGGAAGGCATGTCATATTCACGGGTATAGTGTTAAACTAAGAATGCAATTACCCTAATTAGAAGCATTAAACTAGACACCTATGCAACATGCAACCACATATCACACTGAAGTTAGAGCAAGCACATGTGATGGTGGTGTAGGGAATCGGTCTTGGGTACCAAACTACATTCAATATCTTCATTTAGGTTGTTTTTCTTGAGAATCATGTGGAAAAGAAATTGCATTCTTTATAAAAGTACGTCTCATATTAACCAATGCGTGGTTTCTCATCATAAGCGATAGGCCTTGGATACACAAGAATAGTAGTTTGATGTAAAACATGGTGTGATAGCAAATGTAGTATGTACCAAAAAGGGCGTGTCATATTCACATTATAATGTGTAAGCTAAGGAGATGCAATTTAAAAATTAGGAGCATTGATGAGGATACACAAGAAAAGTAGTTTGATGTAAGAACATGGTTAATAGAAAGACTTAGTATGTACCTAAAACAGGAAGCATGTCATATTCACGGTATAATGTGTTAACTAAGGGATGCAATTTACCCTAATTAGAAGCATTACAATGCGACACCATATGCAACATAAATATCCTGCCCAAGAAAGGCAGCACTCCGATGGTGGTGTGGGGAATTATGATCAACTAGAAACTCGTTGACTATCTTCAGCCTTGTTTCTTGAGAATCATGTGGGAAGGATGACCTTGCACTCTTTAAGCAGTATGGGGTCTCCCGTAACCCACGGGTGTTGTCTCATCATAAGTGATTGAGGGATACAAAGAGCATTAGTTTGATGTCGAACATGGTTAATAGACATATGGTAGTATCAAAAAGAAGGCATGTCATTATCAAAGGTATAATGTGTAAAGTAGGATCAATTTAACAAAATTGGAAGCAATACAAGCTAGACACAATATGCAACATGCAACCACATTTGCAGGAAGTTAAAGCAAGCACCGGATGGTTGTGTGTGTCAATTGAGATCATCAACTGAGCTCGTTTTTCTCCAACTGGACACTTCACCGTTAGTTTGGGCGCTTAGTGCTTATCTTTGAATTACCTTTGGGCGACTTTCTTTTCTTTTGCATTCATCAACCTTTGCGTGGTCTGAAATACCCGTGAAAAACAATAGTGTGAGTATGGGTGAAGTGTGGCACAATTAATTGGTTAAAAGTGCGAATGGGGGTGGAAAATAAATGGGAGACATATGATAGCTCTCACATGCATGGCACATAAATTACTAAGTTCTATGAAAATAACATTTTGGCAAATAGGCGATCCATTTTTCCCGTCCGATGTCAAAAAGGGGCGATCGCCTTCATCTACCTCGGCCGTCGAGTTGGGATCTTCCTCGAAATCCGGCGACCACGGCCCGTATTCCTCCCCCGCCTCCCTTAACCTCACCCCGCTTCCCGCCCCCGGCCATCCATTCAAGCCCGACCTCCGGATCGGCGCAAGAGCTCCTCCGCCCCCCCCCCGGGGGCGGGACTAGGTGCTCCGTGCCCTAAAATCTTGCTTCTTTAATTGGGTTAACCCAATTGAAATCCGACTCTGACCTCTAAAGGTGAAATAGTAAAGGAGAAACCTTGTGCATTTAGTATCATGAAGAAGATGCGAAAAGCACTCAACTAGTTTCTTTATGGGATGAATACGGTGTGGGGAGGCGTAAGATTTGCGAATATGGGAAGAAATACCTCTTTCGCTGGCGTCTTGTGTCCTCCTTCTTTTTTTCCGCAATCTTCTTGTTGTTGCGGAAACCAAGTTGTGGAGGGCGGTGCACCTGGACAAACCCATGGCCAAGTTGTTGAGTGTGGTGCGGTGGCTCGCGGCGGGAAGCGATCAGGGGGAATGCGGCATAGCGGGAATAGCTCCGGTCCGGTGGGCGGTTGCAAAAGTGGAGCCCAGCGGTGGGCGCGGGGCGGCATGGTGGTTTCGGTATGGTGCCGGCGTCGGGTGGGACAGCCTGGCCGTTGCTAAGTCCTTGAGGCGTTGCGGTTGCGTTCGTTGGACACACATGGTACGGCTCGGGTGATGGAGGAGGCGGGGTGGATTGGCCGTTATGGGGTGGAGGGGGGAGGTGGGGTTTTGGCTGTGGAAGGGCATTCCCCCAGATATGAATGGGGAAGCGGAGGGGGGGAACTAAGGGGAACAATGTTTGGTTTGAGATGCTGTTTAAAATTTGGAAAGTTCAAACTTTCCCCATCTATTCGAACATATTGCGGGTTGGGGTAGGATAGTCATGTCGGTGTCCAAATGTGGGCGTAGATTTGACGGCCAGGTGCGCCCATGGCGTATAACTTCTCTGGCGTCTTGGTGAAGTTACAAACCAACGGTTTAGACCTTTGGACATCGGGCCGATATACCGAGTGGAATAATTTTACCACCAAAACATTAGTCTCCTTTCGGTTTGGGTGACAAGGCCTATTTGGGCCGTTGAATATTTGGGGCGAAGGATTAACGTTTTGGTTCTCTTGAATTGAACTTTCAGGTTTGTCAAACTTCACAAATCTTTACTCTTGAAAATCCTAAAGCTAAGTATTTTTGGAATGGAGGGTATTTTGAATATACATTGTACAGTATATATTAAAAATATGCAACTTACCTCGTTCATGCATGGTTCGATATAATCTCCTTGGTTGCAAAAAAGTTAGATATGCGTTGAATATATAGCATGTTCAAACTCACAACAAAGATTGATGCCCCTTTTACATCTGATTTACAAATGCCATTATCTGGGTTCAAATAGATGAATGCACTTCCTTGAATTGAATCTTGAAACCCCTTTATGTTGAATTAGACATGTATTATATTTTAGCTAGCAATTTGGAATGTATCCATGCAAGTGACAAATGTATAAAGTTCTTCACACTAAAACATGGTCACTAATTAATGTTTATATATGAATTGCAAAAGCATCCATTGCAATTTTAAACCGCTCTCCTTATGGATCGATAATATGAAATAAACACATGCACATGCTAAATTCAATTGCAGTTGAAGAAAGAGCCTACTCCGTCTTTATATTAGTGATAGGGGTTGCAAAGTACGTGAATACGAGCATTGTCGTGTGTGTATACTATCGACGAACTAGCCCCCAAGATTGATAACATACTAAGGGCCTAGGGTTACAAATCATATATATCTTATCACCGGTGGGGATGAGTCCTCCATAACTTTGGTAACCGTGTTGTATGGAGTCCTCCACATGGGCCTATACGTCTCGGTCCAACCTTATGTGGCGAGGATGGAACCGACCCATAGTCTTCATGTTGACCCACCACAACTAGAAATGTCCCCCCACCCACGCAATCGGCCACTGAAACTAAGCATATACAAAGTAAGGGTATCTAGCTCACGATCGTCTCCATATTTTGTTGATGACCGGGACTTTGCATTTGATCGTCTCCGTATTTTTTCGAACTTCGGTCATTGTATTTGAAGCAAAAGCCGCGATATGGTCCTTTGGACTTCAAAATAAGCTCATCCGGTCACCCATACATTTTTGTGCTAACCAACATGTGGTTGGATGGTTGAAGGGCGTGGTTTCTCGAGCCCCCAGGTTAAATCCGGTGCTGCATTTATCTTGTTTAATTTCAGTATTTTTAGCGATGCGTTGGTGGGAGAGATGTTCCACCGACTCGAGGCACCTATGGTGACCTTTAAAATCTCAAGATCATATATGTTGGCCCCTCTGAAGGTGCTCTGGGGAGGGTTCGTGTGCATGCGGTAGTGCTTGCGGCGTTATATGAGCCCTTGCGTCATGCCGTGTTAAAAAATACATATCATGATTATCGGTCCGGCTCACCCATACAACTCCGTATTTTTTGATGACACAATCAATTGACCAATCAAGCGTTCCAGGCGCAACTAGTGTTGCACCATGGGGCGTAACGTGGGGCCCACCACCCGTATATGAAAGAAAAGAAATGGTAGTTTGGTCTTCTTGTGTTAATAAAATAAGTACATTTTGGGTGATGTCGGTCCGGCTCACCATCACTCCGTAATTTGTTGATAACACGATAATTGACCGTCAAGCTCCACATTCAGCAGCGCCATTACCATAGGGCCCCCCGTCGGACGTTATGAAGGCAGAAATGGTAATAAATTAGTGGTCGGTGGGTATTGAATGTGAGACCTCGGTTGGCATCACCGGCGTTGGGGGCGTTCATTGGGGGGGGGTGGGGATCCCGGGAAAAAGCTTCGGTGGGGGGCTAGAGGATGGCGTGCGGCGGGGACGCGGGGGAAATGGTTTGGGAGGGCAGGCGGGCGGGGCCCGGTGGCGTTCGGCGGTGGTGGCTGGCGGCTCGGGGGGTGTAGTTTGATGATAACGGGGCCCTTGATTTGTATCCACGGTTGGAAAATCTAATGACCGAGATGAAAAAAATCGGTCGGCGATTGTAGCCTCACCCGCCCCCGCCGCCGCAAGAACGCCGCGAAGGGCGTGCAACACTCCTGCGATACCGCCGCGCTCGGCGTGCAAGGCTGCGTACATCACTCATGAACACGGCCCGCACCCATCACAACCGAATCCCTTCGCCGCCCCTTTCCCGCCGCGCACACAGCACGCGCCAAACACCCGTTCAACCTATCGTGCATCCCCTTTGGGACATGGATTATTCCGGGTATTAATCAATCTTTTGTGATAAGCAGAACATTGATGTTTCGCGGTCTTTAAGAATCCGCTTCGAGCGGGCTATCAACGGTGGCTTTATCTACATGAAAAGATGATGTCACCTCAATGAACAATCATCGTTTTATGAAATGCTCCGACCGCCTGGCCCACAAAAGTTCCCTGCTTCGCTGCCTGGTTGGTCCGACATAAGCCATTCACCCAAAACCCCTCGTCGGTGGAAGAATGGGCCGGTGTCCTAAGTGATGAGGTGCCACTGCGGGCCGCCCGCTGAACCGCCTCCGTGCCGCATTCAAATCCTCCATAAAGCCCGTGTGGAAGGGAAACCCCTGGACACCGTCCGTTCATGACCGGGCGGCGTTAAGCATAGCCGTCCAAATCCTCCGTCTGCCCTATTTTCTCCCTATTTAAATGAGGCCCCGGGAAACAAGAATCGCACCTCCGCCGCTCCCTATTTCCTCCACCATTTGTCCACTCTTACAATGGCTTCGAAGTTATTCCGCATCGCGGCTGGGTAGCCCGCGGATCGAGCTATGCAGCTCGCTGATCCACCTCCCCCCCTCGCTTTGGGCGTTGCCCCCCAAGCGGTAGGCAGTTCCAACTTCGCCGCTCGAGGCCAGCTCGGCGAGGCGGCGCCCCGTCGTTTTGCCGTCCCCGCCGCCTCGTACCGTCTCCCATTTATTTGGAACTCCCATGCGGGGCTTCCCGGGCCGAAGCGGGTGCGGGGTGGCGATCGGTGGCCCGGCCTCCGTCCCGCCATCATCGGAAAGAACACGGAGCCCCGCCGCGGTCCCATGAAGGCCACCGGGCGGCGGGCCGGCTACAGCGGTGTCTTGCGGATCCTTTTTTCGAGGACCTTTCGACCCGCATGGGATCCGGAAAGGGGCAATTTGGAGAACTCGAGCGGTCGGCCATGGCGAAGAATCGAATATTTTGGCTACCGGGCAAGATCAAACACCCCTCAACAGATTCAAATCCCTCGTTAGCCGTGGAATTTTGCCATTGTTGTTTTCATGGACTAGAAATGCCGTGCATTGCCGTCAAGATATTTTTAAAACTCCGCATGCATGCAAGGGATAATTAATGTCCTCCTTTGCTAGTACCACGAAAAACACCATTAATATTCATCGATTAGTGTTAGTGGCCTTGTATATCTACAAATTGTAATTTTGATAGTGGCCTTGTATATAAAAATGGAGGAGAAAGAGATAAGGTGAGGAGGGTGGGGGCGTGGTGGTGGTGGTGGGGGGACTAAGCGGAGGCATGGGGATGGGCCGTTATTCTAGGTTTATTCTCTCACACACCCCATAGGTGGGGGCGTGCACAAAGGAAGACCACGTCAACGTACTCCGTCTCTTTCCCAACCACACCCACTGGTTTGGTGGAGCTCATTTCTTTAAAAAGCAGCCACGTGGTAATTTAACGTGTTTGGTTGTCCACTTGTGGAGGAGGATGCGTCTACCATGGGTGAACAAACAAATTGCGACTTGGCGTTATGTTAAATTAAAAAAGAGGCAAACCATGTGGGGCCTACCTTAGAGGCAAGGCTCTATACCTTTGGTACTTTTGATGTGTCCCTCCTTTCTGGAGGAAACTTGTGTCGCCTCTCCCCGCCCAGGGCGGTGGCTCAGGATGAGGTGAAGCTTGCTCCCTGCCCTTCCTTTGGCTCGGCCGAGGAAAAAATTTTTAACTCCCTCCGTTTACTCCCGTCCCTACTCTACTTTGGTTAGTACTCCTCCATTTACTTATACAAAATTTTAAAAAATACATTTTGCATCTATACAAGGCCACAAATGTAAGAGACAAAAGTTACTACTCCCTCCTTTCGGTTTATGGCTCAATTTCAAAATCTCTCCAACCAAGGTAGCGGTGAGTGGTGAATTAATTTTGTTTGCACAAGTAATTAATCGCTCGTTTTCTCGAAGTTTGTTTCTTGAGGCATTAATTAGAATGAATGCATGAATGACCACTAAATTTCCATGAACTTGTACATGCATTGGTTAGTTTCCTCTTGACCGCCGTGGGTGATCAACCCGAAATCCAACATGTAATGGTACTACTACTAGTTAGTAAATTGAGACTTATCAAATGGAAAAAGCAATGTTTTAGATCCTATAAACCCTAGTGATCGTACTCCGTAAAACAAATTTTCCAAAATAATCGCTCCTTTCATAATTAAGGTACTCCCCTTTCCGGTTTATGGCTCAATTCAAAATCTCACCACCCAAGGTAAGGTGATGGTTGAATACTTTTGTAGTTCAAAAGCACAATTAATGCTCTTATTTTCCTCAAAAAGTATGACCCATTAATTCCAATGCATGCCATAAATTACATGCATTGGTCAATTTTCTCTTAATACTTGCAGCAATGATTTAATCCTTGGAATCAACATGTGTGAAACAACCAAATTGAGCCTTATAAAATGGAAAATAAAATTTTGAGATAAGCCCTATAAATGGGAGGTAGTATACTCCTCCATCGGGCTCCCTTTCTGAATTCTACTTCCTGCCCATTGGGACATATACTTCGGGTGTCAAGCACCAAATAACGATCGAGAACAGCGGGGCCCCCACTTCCCGGCGGGTATAATGAGCAATGAGGCGTCAAATCACAATGCGCACTTTGGGACGAAGCAACCATTATTTCACCCGGTTGCCAAATCTCAAACCCGTACTAGTATTCGCCTCAAGAGGACCCGGCATGCCTTGGTACATCATGACCGTGGGACCGCATGAACCATGCTCCCCCCGATCGCTCGGTAAATCACCTCATTTTACTATACTTCCTCCGTATCGGTTTACTACATGGCATGCCACGTCGTTCTAGGTTGAGAATTTAGCGGCTATGTGATGAACAGTACTCTAGCCTTTTAAAAATGTATACTTTTATGCGATAGTACTATCGATGGATTAACCATGGAGCAAAATTGAAATTAAAAAAGGTGGTACATATAGAGGCGCTCGTTGCCAAATTATGCATATAGTACTATTAAAAAGCTAATCGTGCTTAATTGGGTGCTAAATTCAATTAAAGAAATACTAGTAGTATGTACATCTTGAAGAGTTAAAGTAGGGAAGAAACATAACATAGTTACGCTGGGGGCTCATTTAACACACCTCAAATTAAACTAAGCACACACTGAAATTAAACTATGCAACTAATCTGGTAGACATTGCATTAGAAGTTTAGAACCACCATGAGCGAACACGCCACCTTACTCGGGTCCTCGTCTCGTCCTATTCCTCTTGGTCGATACTTCTTTGCTTGAACCGCACTTGGCTGTTGCTCTTCATCCAACCCTTGTAGATATTGAAGCAAAGGTAGCCGTCCATTGCGTAGTGGATGTGGTCTATATCTAGTACATTCCGCTGCCATGCATGGCGATGAAAGCGTGTATGGAGGTTTCTCCGGTTTGCCATCGAAGGATGAAGCATGGCTCTGCCGAAGTCGGCATTGAAGAGGCGGCGAGAGGGCCTGACCGATTCTTACGGAGGTCGAAGGGTTGCCTACAGCGAGGCCTATCCGACCAGGACTTCTTCGTCGTTATTAAAGTCTCGATGGCAATTTCACTATTTTGTCCTTGAGGAAGTTCTTAAAATCCGGCACTCAGCGTCGGCATGGCATATGTGGTAGACCAAGCAAGCGTTATGTATGCAAACCTGGATCATGGCGGGCTTCTTCCTCTCTTAGTCCTTTAGATACTTCTCTCGTCCAGGACGTGGTGTACTCAACATCTAGCCGTGACCCTCATCATCGAGTTTTGAACATGCGTGCGAAGCGAAAGGCATCCTTTCACCGTCGGCGGAAGAAGCGGGTGTAGATGTGTCGAACTCATCGTCGGTGATGGTTCTAACCTTGTACTCACCGCCCGATCGTGGAGATTTGGGGCGCCATGGATTTGGGAGGAGGTTAGGATTAGTGGGCTGTCGTAATGTGAATGGGCCAGGGGCGACTAAAGGCGAACCGCCGTAGTATTGAAGGGCGTCGGGGGACGAGTAGGAAGCGAACTGCCCGGCGTCGTGAAACGAAAGGATAGTGGCTTTCCATTCTCCCATGATCACGAACTTCGAGAGCCCTTGGATCTGAATCGAGCGGTTGCATGGCGTGATTCTAGACCTATGGGTGAATATCCTATCACGGAGGTTATTACGCAAATTTTCGCAACAGCATCGACCGTTTGATCTCGGATCAACGGTGCGCGGCAACCAATATCATGGTCGCGCCTACCACAACCGTCGCGTCGCTTTCAGCGGTCAGCCCTTGGAGATTTAACACGGTCGTTGGGCTGTCGATGTTGGCATGTCATACATAGTCATCATAGTCACTCATACTACAACAAGGTTGGCTATAAGTGTATTTTTTACTCCTCTATCTCTTTCTTTACTCAAGAAAGAAAGCGGTTGCTAGTAAGCGTGTATCTATTGCATTTGCCAAGGAGTGACCTCTTCAATGAAATGGTGTTGCTAAGTTTGCTTCATTTAATTAGCTATAGACTCAAAATTGTCTTTTCACCTAGATACGTAGCACGTTTCTTCCTTGGGTCACCAAACTAGTCTCTCTCTTCTTGATTAACTTGCCACATCGGACTTATGCCTATGTGGCAAGCTTAAGCCTGTAGAACAAGTAAAGTAAGTACAATAGTCGCTTTACATGGCATTTTTGCATATGTGGAGGAAAGAGGCAAGGAAAAAGTGGAGAAGTGGGCTCTCATGCAGAGCCAGCCTCTACTACATGGTGGAGCATTGGGAGAGGCACTTGTATGGAGGTGGTCAGGAATCGGGAGACTCACGCCGTCGTGGCCTTGGATTAAAATGATAATGGCAAGTCAAATCAGGGCCCCCTGTCCAGCGATAACTTATTGTCAAATCACACAACCCTCGTTTGCACAGCCTACTCCCTCGTCTTCTCGCTCTCTGTCGAACCGATTAGGAGGAACTGCCCGCCCCTCGGCAGGAAAAGCCCGCCTCGACTTTTAAATACAACTACATCCGCAAGAATCAATGATATACTTTTTGTGACATAGTAACTCATATTTAGTTAGTCAAATGGATGACCTAGAACTTGAGCCCTATAAACCAAGACGCCTAAAAATAAAAAACCAAGGCGGAGGGTAGTTCAACGTATCTTTTAGATCAATATAGTCGGGATTCACCAAGGGCAAAACCAAGTGGTAGGCTGCTCCTTTCGTGTTGGCGTAGCAACTCAAGCAGGTCGATCCCGAAATGGCGACACATTAAGGACCCCTTTGGCCGACATGTGGCTCATCCACCATCTTGTTCCACGTGCGATGCACCAAATTACAGTTGAACAGCGGTTGGAATTGGAGGCACCGTCGTGGCACGTAGTAGAAAATGGCGATGAGGGTCAAATCACAAAGCCCCACCTTTCCGCATTAAAGTGGGCGGACGAAGCAACCATCATTTCACTCTAGGCGCAAGAGCATAAAGAAAAGAAAACAATGATCGTGCGCAGCTACCTAGGGCACCCTAGGGTAGGGGTCTCCACTCAGATCCTTTTTTTAAAGCGCCTCCACTACAAATCGGCTTCTCCCTCGTCCTCTTGAAGAAAACCGATGATGAGTCGGCGGTAGGGTTTTAGGAGTACTACGGCGTGCGGGCCACGTCGTAGTAAACGGGTTGAGCCGCGCCTTAAATATGTGTGGGCGCTTGGTTTCAGAGCGAGGCAGCATTTTGGGTTCGGGGACCGGTGGAGATATAATGCTACAAAAATTGTGGGCGTGGGATTGACGAAAGCAATGATGCATGGGCCTGCATTTTGATATACCGGGGCGTGAAATTTGCTACTCTACTCAAAACTAGTAAGGTACACATGTATTGAGCATGAGATTTGAAACCAAATTATGAATAAATACACACTATAGCATGTAAAGCTTTGAGTCATATATGCATGATGTAGATGTTCGTTTAGTTCTTATAGTTCATCTCATTCAAAATCAATTAAGTTTTATAAAATTTAAGATTCATGGGGTTGTGCATTGTACTGTAAAATAGATGACTCAACTTGCATAAGTGCAAATTGAATAAAAAATAAATCATAGTAAAAACAAATAATGGCAATTCATTTAGAAAAATAATCAATTATGATCGAAGATTCTAGAACAAAGGAGAAATGCTTGTGTTTTGAGGTTTGTGCATTATGCTTAAGTTCAACCATGGAGTCTTCTAAATTGTACATGTGGCAGATCTGGTGGAATGTTGATGATATCCAATGGCCGGTGGTGCTCGGTTTGCCTATCTACGCACTATCGGTTAGCTTCATCCAGTGACCATCTTTCAAAGTTATTGGCACACTATATAGTTCTTGTGCCATAGTTGCATGTTTTGGAAAAAAAGCTACTAGTGGGTTGTACTATCTATTTAGGAATAGAAGATGTATACATGGAAGTTGTAGGGAAAGAGATGACATGGAGCATCTCAATTCCTATGAGTAGGGATTGGAAAAGAGATGTCATTTGGTTCACATCATAGGAACTTTTCTATTGAATCTAGAGATGACATGTATCTCAATTCCTATGAGGAGGGATTAGAAAAGAGATGTAATTTGGTTCATATCATAGGAACTTTTCTATTGAATATACGCTAATGTTTATTTTCCTTTGAAATTAAGGGTATAGGAATCCATTCATATGAACCAAGTGGCTCTAAAGCTATAGAAATGATATCATGTTTATTTCCTTTGAAATGTGGAGTATATGAATCTATTCCTATGAACCAATTGGCTCTAAAGGAAAAAATCCTATAAAAATCATATATATAGAGTTCCTATGATATTCCTCGACACTAA
>JAHIAM010013063.1:0-34208 GCA_021605205.1 Aegilops longissima
GCGTCCGCTTTAACCCCTTCAAGTTAACGCGTGGCGATGGCTCCACGACTAAGTCCTTTCATGAGGACATCTGCCGTGACAAAACCCGACGGTTGCGCCCACCGTGGGGCTGTTGCGCGATGGTTTGATGATCTTGGAGGGCAAGTTGAAGGACTCGAAGGCTATCTTTGTGGGCGGATGACCAAGTCATCGCGGCAAGCTCTACATCGGCGATCTGGTATTGGGGCCCGAGGCGGCTCAATTGAGTCACGGATCTTTGGGTCCCCTTTGGTGGCATACACATTTTCATCGGCAAGATCGGTGAGCGGGGGCTGGCCGGACATCTGCACCGACCTCGTCGAGGCGGCTCAGCGTCACGAGACCTGCCCGAGCTAAACCGGCCGTAAAGCGTGCCTTTGTGGGAGTCATCCACGGAGGAAGTTATGAGGCGGATCGAATCTGGTGGCGAAACCGTTGGCTGCTCTAATGACGAGTCGTCGACCGGAGAAACTAAGTCTCTATATCAGCTACAATATGGCGGATTAGGGGGCTGTTCAAGCGGTGGCGATATTCGGACCCTCGATATGCCCAACGGGTTGGAATATTCATGGCGGTACACAAGCAATACTTCACTCTTGACCGCTGCGACAATGGTTGCGGTTCAACAATGGCGACGGCTGCAGGGCAGGAAGCCTGTCGCCCGCCCGGCTCGAGTTTATCGAGAACTATTCGATGCATTGGCTGTGCTCATGGCAGAGGTTAACCAGGCGGACCAGGACGCTCATAGCGGAGATTGCAAAGGTGAAGAACAAATCACTCGAGGCTAAAGCGGATCGGCAGTACGAGCGCCCGGGATGGCGGCGAGCGGGCTGCTTTGAATCTGTGAGCTTATAGGCTCATCTTTGGATCGAGGCGCGTCGCATGAAGTCATGAAGAGAAATCTGAGATCCGTTTGCCTTGATCTTGAGGAAGATCTCTTCAACACCCGGGGCGGGAACGGTAATCCGCGGTGGTAAACCGGGCGGGCCTTCCAGGGGGCGAACCGCCCGTTCAGCCCGCTTAATAGATCTACCTCGCCATAACACAGTGCGCCTCGGTACATGTCGAGACACCCCGGTCACTACTCAATCCGATGGATAACCTTGTTGCAGCTGCGGCTGCACGGTGGAGAGCTATTCAATTGAAGGCGATTCACCACAGGCGGTAGAGGCAGCGGGGTCAAGGGCTTCTTAGGACAGCTTTCGTCCAGCAGGGCGTGTTAAATGCAGCCCATGGCCGAATCCACTCTACCCCCTCCCAAGCGGAGCTATAGTAGGCACGTGGATGAACCGGCCGTATCAAGTAATGCAGGCGTGGTGCGCCCAGCAACAATCCGGCGGTGGCTTCTGGCAGCTCGAGGAGGTGGTGGACGGGCCGAGCACGCGAGGGAGGCCGAGTTAGCGGCGCAGCATTAGGATTATCGACTTCGCCGGTTCGTCCAGACCATCTCGGTCGAGCACAGGTTACCTCTAGCTCTTTGGGGTGCCTTGTCTCGTCCCGCTTTTGCATGATGTCGCTTGCCCAAGGTTTCAAGGGTCCGCACAAGGTGCCAAATTACACGCTTGATTTGGCTCGAAGCATGGATAGAGAGTTATGAGATGGCCATGGAGATGCTGGATGTGGATGAGGCCGCATGTGCAAAGTACTTCACCATGATGCTTGAAGGCACGACCCGTGCTTGGTTGAAGAGCTTGCCACCCAATTCTATCAATTCATGGGCCCGATTCGCGGACCGGTTTATCCAGAATTTCAAAGATACTGTAAGCAGCCCATGTCCGTGGTGGACTTGGCGGCTTGTGTCGAGGGAAGAGTCAACAACCCATTGGAGTGCGCGTTTAAATCTTGCACTCTTGGACGGATCAATGTTGATTCTGCGATCTTGACCACGGAGGCAATTGCGGTTTAAGCCTTTGAAGTTGAAGTTAGGGCGTATGAAGCGGTTTTGTAATGACATGGGCACTCTCATGGGCGCTTTAGTGAAGTATGCTGATTACGATAGTACCAAGGATCCAGTCGATGATGGAGAGCGAGGAAGGAAAGAAGAACAGCAACTCAAGGCCACAACATCACTCGGCGGGTAATGGTAGAGGCAAGCGTAAAGCGAATGGCAACATGGACCCGTAGCTAACACCAATCGCGAGGACAAGCGCCCGGTAGCGCGAAATGGTCAACCCGAACGGGGTGGTGCACCTAATCCTAATCCGGACCGCTTGAACTATCTGTTGAATCAACCCTGTCCAGAAGCATGGGGACGAAGGGCGCTGACAAATCACCTCTGGAAGGATTGTTACATTATGCAGGAGTTCAAAGGTTCTAATGCTTTCGGTATGATCAAGGCTCATGGCGGTTCGATGTCCGGGCGGATTACGGTGGAGAAATTCTGGTTCGAGATTTAATGGTAATCGAGGCGGACATAACAATCGAACAACGGAATAACCAAGGTGGTTACAATCAGCAGCAATAGCGATCGGGTTATCGAGCAACCCGGCGGTTGAATAGTGGGCGTACCACGTCTTCACCACTAAGCTTAGACAAGCGAGACCGGAAGCTTGAAGTGGGCGGTCAGCTAGCTGTTGAACCGGCGTGCCTCATTACCTCGCTGGTCGAAAGCAGCCCATTGTATGGAATAGAGAGGATCATCCTCCCGGGTTGACAATCCGGATCAGCTAACCTTAGTGGTGGCACCTCGGTGGGAGGTTATAAGTTCACCAAGGTGCTTATGGATGGAGGAGCAGCATCAACATCACATACTATGAGACCTTCCGTGCGTATGGGGTTAACGGATAAACATCTCAAACCGTCCAATACAGGTGTTCCATGGTGTGGTACACAGCAAGTCAGCCTATCTGTTGGTAAAATAGCTCTGGAAGTGGCCTTTGGTGATGAACATGACTCGGATCGGAAACATTAATGTTTGAAGTGGTAAAATCCAAAGTCCATACCATGCCCTGTTCGAGGCGTCAAACATACCAAGTTCATGGCGCGACCTTGTTATATCTGTTTGCAGCTCAAGATGCGGGTCACAAGGGGACAATAACGGTTCATGGGAGCATAAGATTTCTTTGGAGTGTGAAGAAGGTGATGCGACTTCTGCGAGTCGGTTTGTGCCACAGGAGCTGAAGTATTATAAGGACAATGTTGATCCGGCGGACATGACTCCATTGAAGAAGCCAACTACGGGCATGATCCGGCCCTGAAATTCAAATCGGCAGCTGAGACTAAGCTTGTTGACTTACGTGCTGACGATTCATCCAAGCGATTCGCATCGGTGCCAACTTGGATCCAAAATAGGAAAGCGCGCTCATCGAGTTCATCCGTGAGAATCGGGACATTTTTCATGGAAGCCTTGACATGCGGGTGTACCGAGGGAGCTACGTGAGCACACTCTTAATGTTGATCCCAAGTACAAACCGGTGAAGCGGTTTCTCCGCGGTTTAACGAGGAGAAGGCGTAAAGGCCATTGGAAGGAGGTGGCGGGGCTCTTAGCGGCCGAGGCTTTATCGTTGAAGTTTTCCATCGAGTGGCTTGCTAATCCGGTGCTGGTTCTTAAGAAAAAGCGGCACTTGGCGCGTGTGTGTGGATTACATAGATCTTAACAAAGGCTTGTCCGGCGAGATCCTTTGCCCTCCCGCATTGACCAGATTATTGATGCCGCTGCGGGATGTGGCGTTGAGCTTTTGGATGCGTATTGCGGGTATCATTAGATCAAGATGGCGATTAAGGACCAGGAGAAAGGCGGCGTTTATCACTCCCTTTGGAGCCTTACGCTATGTGTCTATGCCTTTTGGGCTCAAGGCGCCCAAGCAACCTATCAGCGCTATGTCTGAAATTACTGCATAAACAGATCGGCCGTAATGTACGCGCGTCGTGGATGATATTGTGGTCAAGTCAAGGAAGAAGAAACACGATTGGCGATTTGAAAGAAACCTTTGACAACTTGCGGGTTTACAAGATGATGCTCAACCCAGCCAAATGTGTTTTTGGTGTTCGGCGGCGGATTACATGTTGAGCAGTTTATCGGCCGCCTCGGAGAAGGCCATCCCTTTGTACGAGATCTTTGAAGAAACGGATCGGTTTATCGGAGTCCAGCCTCCGATGAAGCATTGGAGGACTTAAGCGGCAATTGGACAACCCGCTTTGTGCTCGCCGCTCCCATCGACAAGGATCCGCTTTTGCTATATGTGGCTGCTAACGCCGAGCGGTCAGCGTAGCCATTGTGGTAGAAGCGGAAGGAGGCGGAAGGAGCATCGGTTCAACGTCCGGTTTATTATATCAGCGAGGTGCTTATTGAATCTAAGCAAAGGTATCCGCATTGGCAGAAGCTGGTGTATGGAGTTTTATGGCAAGCGGAAGCTGAAGCGGTATTTCAAGGCACCCCATCCGGTGGTCGATTCAGCTCCCTTAGGTGATATCATACAGAACCGAAGCGGTGGCGGATTATAAGTGGGCTATAGAGCTTGGGCATACGGTTTGAAATCGTGCCTCGGATGGTGAAGTCTCAAGCACTTGTGGATTTCATTAATGATTGGGCGGAGTTACAAGCGCTGAAAAGCCGGATCATACATATTGGACCATCCATTTTGCGGATCCGAGGCTGTTGGAGGGCTCGAGGCTGGAGTCGTATTAACTTCCCACGGGTGACAAGTTTTATTCGTTCTCCATAATGTTCCTTGTACTAACAATGCAGCTGAGTATGAAGCCTTGCTCCATGGTCTTGGATGGCTAAGGAGATGAATCTAAGCGGGTTAAGTGCTTGATGACTCGGACTGGTGGCTCAACGGTGTACGGCACTTGGGATTCAAAGGACCCACTCATTGCTGCATATCGTCGTGAGGTGGATATTATGCGAGGTCATTTCAAGGGCTATCAGGTGGACCACGTGGACCATCGGAATAATGAAAGGCGGACGCTTTAAGCGGTTGGGCTCTCAAGCATAAACGGTCCATAATGTTTTTACGGACGTCTTTGCACAACCCGTCGGTCAAGCTCCTGGTGAAGCGGTTGGCTATTCCTGATCCGGAGGCTCAATTGGTAGCAGCTCTTCCGTTACTCGGATTGGGCGCTTCCTTATCTGGCGTACTTGAACGGGGCGAGTTACGGAAGATGAGGCGTTGGCCGGTAGATAGTTCGGCGATCTAAGTCTATGACCATTGTTAATGGTGAATTGCATCATTGCGATTGTGTAGAAGCGTTCAACGTTATGTGTCCCCGAGGAAGGCTGTGAAATATTACGTGAGATCCACGAAGGAGATTGGTCACCACGCGGTTCAAAATCCTTGGTGGCTAAGCGTTCCTCCACGGTTTCTATTGGTTGTTGCCCATCTTGATCTGAAGATCTGGTCAGACGATGTGATGGTTGCCAAAAGTTTTCGAGCGTGCTCATGTACGGCCCAGAATTGAGGATGATTCAATTACTTGGTCATTTTGCGACTTGGGGCTGGATATGGTTGGACCTTTCAAAGGTCCAAGGACAAGAAGACCCACTGCTGGTGGTCGACAAGTTTACAAAGTGGGTAGAGCGAGAACATTGTAGCAAAGTGTGATGCGCCCACGGATTCGATTCATCAAAAGGTGATTTTCGGTTTGGCTTTCCACGGTATCATCACGGATAATGGTACCAATTTGTCCAAGGTGCCATGAAGGATTCTGCTGACGTGAGCACACCGTCTTGGCGTTTCTTGATAGCTCACCCGGTCCAATGGTCAAGCGGAAAGAGCCAATCAAGATATCTTGAGAGGCATCAAGCCCGGCTTATGGTCCCTTCGGAGGACACGGGTTGTTGGATAGAAGAGCTACCGATCGTGTTATGGAGTATAAATACTACGCCTAACGGATCCACGGGATACACACCGTTCTTTATGGTTTATGGGCGAGGCGGTTCTCTGATGACATCCGTCATGACTCACCTCGGCGTGGCAGCTTATGTTGAAGCGGACAGCGAGGCAACCTGCGGGGCGCTTTGGATCCGGTTGGATGAAAGGCGTGACATAGCAGCTGCCCTTGGCGATTTACCAACATGATCTTCGTCGTTACCATAGTGGCGAATTCGGAACCAGAACTTTTCAAGAAGGAGATTTGGTGCTTGGCTCATCAAGACCAGGACTGATATGCACAAGCTATCCCCCCACCTTGGGAGGGACCTTTCGTGGTTAGCAGAATCTACTGTGGGTCATACTATCGATGCGATATTCGAGAGCATAAAGACTCCGCAGCGTCGAGAGGAGGAGACCAACGGCCGTGGAACATAGCTCATCTTGACCTTATTATACCTGAGCCATCGGCTCTACTTATGTACATATTATGACAATGTATATATTATGAATAAATTAATAAACCAGAACCTCGGCTAAAGCGGGGTATACGTTACATTACATCATGTTATTGGTTACATGGGTTGTTACATCTTAAGCGGCCTCCGGTTTACCTTGAGTTGCTTTCTAAAAAGCTTTATGATATCACTTAGGGGCTTGGTGGGTGTCCAAACCAATGCAACACCTTTTGATAGGCGAAAGCCACGGATCACTTAGGGGACATGGTCAAGTCTGAACCAGGTCATGCTTTTTGATCGTCCTAAGGCCATAGAGTCACTTGGGGCTTGGTCGAACCCGAACCATTGCCGCGCCACTTGATCGGCATAATGCCACGGTTTCAGTTGGGGACACGGCTGACTTGAATCATGGCTACACCTTAAAGGGGAGCTTGGTAGTGTCCGACCATGGTAACACCTCATCGTCCCACTCGGTAAAGCCTTATTTTTTGCAAGCGGTTTATCATTGCCTTTGCTTCCATGTTTTTTCATAACTATTATTTGATTTTTGTTGCGTCTCTTAAACCGACAACATTTTTAAACCAGTTTCAAAACTGTCAATTGGCGAATTCGGTCAATTTTTAATCAGGAGATAATTTCACCGGTTTGATGTTTTCTGTTAACATCCTATTATGGAGTAACGGGGGCTTATCATGACCAGGCACGCGGTTTCACGTGATGTAAACCGTGATATAAATAACGAGGCTATTTTCTACTTGGGCCGGTAGAGGTTTATCGACCTCACGCTTCAAGATTAGCTAAGCCAACTTTATGCCCATGATGGCAGGTATTTGGTATCATAAATTTCGATTATATACCTTAATATTTCATCTCATATATATATGAGCGTCACAAGACAATTTGGCGGCACAAACCGCCGTGGCGGTTTAAGATTTTGTGATTGCGGGCAATATAAGATTGAAAGTTGCGATCATTCAAGCAAAGTATCAGCACCTATGCGAAGGCATATTCAAAGCAAGTGTTGGCTATCCTATTACAAAGCAACATGGTGCCCAAATAAGATCATTGTTTCTTGGCGGGCGTAATGAAGCGATTCTTCAAACCGGCTTCCAGTTCAAGCTTTCGCCGCCCGGTTTGATGGTTGTGGGTCGTCTGCGCCGCCAGCCTCTTCATCTCTACCCAGCTGCTGGAAGTCAACAGTGGTCGATCGATTCCCATTAAAGCTTGAAGAACAGCCTCCTCATGGATCGGGAAGTTGGGTCAATATTAGGGCGTAAGTATGCTTACGGATCGGAGGATCGAGTTCTCCGCTTGGGAATAGGGGCAGCTACTAAGCATTACGATCGTCATCTGGGCGATAATGGGACAAGTTGCCTCTTGATCTTAGCGGCAAGCTAGAGGCGCTTTGCCGGTTTATCGCTCTCAAATCATCTTCGTTGAACTTCTGAGCCGTCTTCCTTGATGCCGGATAGCCTGAGGCTGCTTCAGCGGGATCGAAATCGGCACCCATGCTTTGGCCCGGATTAAAGGCGTTGATAGGCGCCCGGTTCGACAACACATTTCTTCAGCTCTTCAATCGGGCGGGAAGCATGGACAACCTCCTAAGAGTATCTTGAATCGGGGAAGGTGTTGGGTTGTTATGTGATGCGATGGAGATGATCCTTTGTGCTCGATGCTCTATTTGCTCTATTAAGGTATAGGCAGCCTTTAATTTCTTCCGAACATCGACCCCAAGTGACCAATGGGTATGCCTACAACATTGAAAGAAATCACAAACGGATTTATCATAAGAAGGTCAAGATTATCATAGAAGCCAAAGAAGCTTACCAAATATGGCGGCAGTCATGGAATGCACTTGCGCTTCATTTGGTCGACTCATCTACCCTTGGTTTAAGGCAGCCTCGGCATTTTCAACCTTTTGGTTAAAGTGGCCTTTTCGATATCCCAGCCGGCTCTCTCAGACTTGAACCACTCCTTGAGTTGCTCCATAGTAGTTAAGCGGTTTCAGTTCATCCTTGGCCTTGGAGGTTTACGCTTGTTGAGATTTGATTTTCTTGGAGGTCATGGATTTGTGAGGCTTGTTGGCGTATCTCACTCTGCAACAAAAAGGAGCATGTTACATATCGTCATTTCAAAGTCCCATTGCATAACCAGTTATACACTTGGCACTTGGGGCTAATGCATATTTGATCTTCATCTATCAATAAAATCACAAAGTCCCAAGCTCAATACAAGTATTCAACTTGGCACTTGGGGCTAATGCATATTTGATCTTCATCTATCAATAAAATCACAAAGTCCCAAGCTCAATACAAGTATTCAACTTGGCACTTGGGGGCTAATGGCTATTTTTCGAACATGTTACGATCGGCGATATAGAATACAGTCGGTTTAACTATGCTAAGTTGAACCGGCCCTTGAAAGGCTACATCGGTGGATTGAAGCATTGAGTTTATACTAAGTCCGGTTTAACTATGCTAGGTTGAACCGGCCCTTGAGACTAGGAGAGTTAACAAAAATTGGCGAGGAAAGAACATGGAGGTTACCTCAAATTTCTCTTTCATCATCTTCACCAGCCAACTTCATAGTCACGGTGGTGTACAGACCAATTCAAGTAACCGAATGAAGGTCTTGGGGGTTCAGAGCGGCATAAGTTACCCCGGATCAACATCCCACCCCTTGCTCATAGTGGCAAATTCTTCTTTGGCAGAATGTTTGGATAAAGCGTGGATTACCGGTTATTTGTGGCCAAAACTAGTAATTCTGACGTCATCATCCTTGGAGTCACCGGTTTGACCAGGGGCTGTCGGTTTGTCGGCGAGCGGATTGGTAGTGGATTTTTCAATCCGAATCGGGCTTACGGGCTGGTCGGCGAGGAAGGCGGTGTCAGCGGGCCTTTCTTGACAACAAAATCGTCATCTTGCTTGTGGCGGATCATTAGGCGTGTCTTCCACGGATGGCGCTTCAAGATTTGAAGTATTGCCGGTTCGAAGCAGTCTCTTCGTCGACCGCTTTGTCGAGGCGAGCCTTTTTGCTCGGCCTAAACAGCACGAAAAGGCACAACAACGATTAAATCGGCATATACTACAAATGATCGATAGAAACAATATGAAAGATTATAACTTACCCAAGCACCATTTTTAGCGGCGGCTGGTGGTGGCTGATGACTTCGCCAGATGAGGTGGGAAGTGACCGATAATCGGAATCGAGACGGATTAAGGGGTTGTGAAACTAGCCTGCTTTAGGATAAGCGACAAGCAAATTAGAGACCTCTGAGCAGCGTTTCGAACGGACTGTTCGGTAAACGGTGGAGAAGTAACTACCTAACCGCTATGCCGAGTTGTGCGGCGAGCTTCATGTTGTTGAGTCTTCATAGAAATTTGGGATCCAAGTAAGCAAGGGGATGAAAATTTAATTTTGCGGTTTGCAGCGGTTTTTAGTGAAGGCAAAGTTTGAGTCGAGAGGAGAGAATAGTTACCTCTACAACATCAGCATTCTGGTTTGACATCATCCTCACAAACATCATCATTAATTAGGCGTGTGAAAAGTAAGCCAAGTGAATCAAGTTCTACCTCAAGGTCCGGATTACCCACATCATCATCCGCGGCGGATCGAGAAGATCTGATGGTTTTCCTCTTATGAGTAGTCTTCTTGACAGCTTTGGTCTTTTGCCTAAGTGGTTTTTCGGTTTATCCGGCTTCTCCGGTTTCTCTTGTGGGCGTTTCTTGCTCGAATGGATCATCACCCTGGTTAAAGTAGCAGTTGAGTTTAAAAGTTATACGGGATGACAATAATATATTGAGTAAAAATAATCGAAGTCTTACGGATGGCGGTTTGTTGGTAGCAGAAGGGGGCGGACTGGTCCGGACACGAGAGGTTTTCGGTTCGTTCAACATCTTCTTCACCGCCTCGGTGACCTCATCATCAGTAAGCTGGATATTAATATGTCGGAGGGTCGTCGACACTACCGGTGTACTCACACATTAAACGGAGAAGCGCTGGGAGAGGGCGTATGCTCCATGATATCAACAGCAGCATAAGATCAATTCCGGTTAAACCGTTAGCCATGAAGCTTTGAGCTTGGAGAGTTTAGGAGCATATTTACTTCTCTCCTTTGGCGGTTAATCTTTGCGGAAAGGATGTGTGTTGCTGAGTCGCTCAGACGAAAACCAGGCAAAAGGATTCTCGTTGGCGGCGAAGTGTCTTTGCGAGTAAAACCATGTTTGATTCCATTCCTTGGGGTGGCTGTGCAGTTTGACATGAGGATAAGTGACCTCCTTTCTTTTTTGAATCGCCACACCACCCAATTCTGTGTTGGGCCCGTCGGTGAATTACATGCGGCGGTTTAGATGGAAGCGATCTCTAAATAGTTCAGCTGTAGGTTCTTCTTGAAAGTAGGCCTCCACGAGAGCACTTGGAGGTGAGATATTAGTATGAAATTGGTCGGTATCTTGTGGGCGGAGTTGAAAATTAGCTAGCACATCTCGATAAAATTTTGAACGGTAGTTGAAACCCGGGCTAGGTGATCTGCGAAAACTACAACCTCTCCTTCACGAGGGGTGGGTGGACATTCTTTGCAGGGAACCCTCAATGGATGCTATTTCTTGGCTAAAAGCGCCCGTCGGGACCAGGTTGTTTAATTGAGTTTGGTGACACGGAAGGAGCCAGTTGCACTCATACACTTGTTTGGCCATCTACAAAAATATATAATCCGGTTCAAAGAAATGTGTTGGGATAAAGAGAACGGTGTACAATGCTAAATCGGAACAAATCGTCTAAACGGAGTTCTATGAAGCGGCGATGCTCACGGTCAAGGAGTTTTGGCGGTTCAACAAGGGGACTAATGGTATATACCGGTTTATCTAATTTTTCTATGTAAAGTTAAACCGCTTTGGTCTAAGGTGAAATATTGAAAACAATTGAGGTTGCGAGCGGCTAAGTGTGCGAAACAAGTTTATAAAGATTTCTCTACAATGAAGGATCTGAAGCCGGTCGGAAAAGAAGAAAAATATCAAAAGAATATAGCGAGCAGTATTGATGCAATGGCGAGAGATGATGTGCGAGATCTATGGGCGTGAGCCGCGAGACTACAGGCGGATGCTAAAGGCTACCGCTAATCGAGCAAGGTGTCTGAGATCCATCCGAAGTGCTGGTATGAGCATGAGCAGTTCATGGAGCACGACAAGAACAAGAAACCCTAGAAAATATCTAGGTCGAGGGACCGAGGACCTACTGAGTTAACGAAGTCTGCGGAGCGATCTGCGTTTCTGCAGTGCGTTCGAGGTTGATCAAGCGGCCCAAGATGGTGCGAGAGGTCAGCAATGGCGGGCGGAGCTCGGCGGCGCGGCGAAAGAAAGAAAGGGCGGAGGAGAAAAGGAATGACCCTTGATCCTATTTATAAGGCAATATACATGTCGGTAGCAGGAATCAAGGAACCACAAATCTAGGAAGCGGGCTGATCGCCTCGATTATTGCGGATCTATTAAACAAAGAGGATATCGGAATGCTATCTTTATGGGGACGTCATGCGGTTTACAGCAACGAGAGAAGGTGACATCATGGCGGTTCAACGATCTCAAGAAGGTATTGAAGATGAAGATTTTATCGAGGATTGACATGAACTGTTCAAATCAATCAGGGCCTAATGTGTTGGGGAGCGTAGCAGAAATTCAAAATTTTCCTCGTGTCACCAAGATCTATCTATGGAGAAACTAGCGAGGAAGGAGAGTGCATCTACATACCCTTGAAGATCGCTAAGCGGGCGTTCAAGAGAAACGGGGTTGAAGGATTCGTACTCGTCGTGATCCAAATCACCGGAGATCCTAGTGCGAGCAGACGGCACCTCGCGTTCAACACCGTACAGCCGGTGGCGTCTCACGCCTTGATCCAGCAAGGAGAGAGGAGAGGTTGAGAAGACTCCATCCAGCAGCGGCCTGGCGGCATGGTGGTGATGGAGGGCGTGGCAATCCCAGGAGGCCGCCAGCACCACGGGAGGAGGAGGAGGAGGCGAGGCTGCACCAAGAGAGAGGTCCTCATGTGTGTTGGGCAGCCCCAACTCCAAGTATATATAGGGGAGGGAGGGCTGCGCCCCATCTGGGTTTCCACCCCCAAGGGTGGCCAGCCCTAGATGGGGCTTGGAAGAAAGCGGCCAAGGGGAGGGAGAGGCGCCCACTAGATGGGCCTTAGGGCCCATCACGCCTAGGTTGCCCCTCACTCTCCCTTGCATATGGGCCCCTTGTGGGGCGCACCAGCCCCACAGGGGCTGGTTCCCTCCACACTTGGCCCATGCAGCCCTCCAGGGTTAGTGGCCCCACTTGGTGGACCCGGGATCCTCCGGTGGTCCCGATCAGATCTGGGAAAAACCGAAACTTTCCGGTGACCAAAACAGGACTTCCATATATAAATCTTTACCTCCGGACCATTCCGGAACTCCTCGTGACGTCAGGATCTCATCCGGGACTCCGAACAACATTCGATAACCACATACAAACTTCCTTTATAACCCTAGCGTCGCCAGACCTTAAGTGTGTAGACCCTACGGGTTCGGGAGACATGTAGACATGACAGAGGCGTTCTCCGGTCAATAACCAACAGTGGGATATGGATACCCATTTTGGCTCCACATATTCCATGATGATCTCATCGGATGAACCACGATGTCAAGGACTCAATCGATCCTGTATGCAATTCCCTTTGTCTAGCGGTATTGTACTTGCGAGAGATTCGATCGTCGGTATCCGATACCTTGTTCAATCTCGTTTCCGGCAGAATCTCTTTACTCGTTCGTAACATCATCCATGATCAACCCCTTGGTCACATTGTGCACATTATGATGATGTCCTACCGAGTGGGCCCGAGATACCTCTCCGTTTACGGGTGACAAATCCGATCTCGATTCGTGCCAACCTTGAGACACTTTCGGAGATACCTTAGTGCACCTTTATAGTCACCCGATTACGTTGTGATGTTTGGTACACCCAAAGCATTCCCTACGGTATCCGGGGTTGCACAATCTCATGGTCTAAAAATGATACTTGACATTAGAAAAGCTTTAGCATCTGAACTACGATCTTTGTGCTAGGCTTAGGATTGGGTCTTGTCCATCACATCATTCTCCTAATGATGTGATCCGTTATCAATGACATCCAATGTCCATGGTCGAGGAAGCTGTAACCATCTATTGATCAACGAGCTAGTCAACTAGAGGCTTACTAGGGACATGGTGTTGTCTATGTACCCACACATGTATCTGAGTTTCCTATCAATACAATTATAGCATGGATAATAAGCGATTATCATGAACAAGGAAATACAACAATAACTAATTTATTATTGCCTCTAGGGCATATTTCCAATAGTCTCCCACTTGCACTAGAGTCAATAATCTAGTTCACATCGTCATGTGAGCAGCGATAGGTCACATCGCCATGTGACCAACATCCAAAGAGTTTACTAGTGTACGTAAACTAGTTCACATCATCATGTGATTAAGACTCAATGAGTTCTCGGGTTTGATCATGTTTTGCTTGTGAGAGAGGTTTTTGTCAGCGAGTGCAGAACCTTTCAGATCCGTGTGCTTACAAATTTCTAGGTCATATTATAAGCGCTGCTTCCACACTCCACTTGGAGCTATTCCAAATGGTTGCTCCACTATCGTATCCGGTTTGCTACTCGAGTCACTTTCGGATAGGTGTTAAAGCTTGCACCGGCGTAACCCTTCGCCGAACTCTTTATCACCTCCATAATCGAAACATGTCATATTTACTCCAAGGACAATTTTGACCGCTATCAATGATCCATTCTGGATCATTCTTGTACCTATAGTGGCTCATGGCAAGGCACACTTAGGTGCGGTACACAACATAGCATACTATAGAGCCTATATACGAAGCATAGGGGCGACCTTAAATCCTTTCTCTCTTTTACTGCCGTGGTCGAGCTTTAAGTCTTAACCGTACCTTACAACTCAGGCAAGAACTCCTTCTTTGGTGATCCATCTTGAACACTTTCAAGATCATGTCAAAATGCGTGCTCATTTGAAAGTATTATTAAACATTTTGATCTATCTTATAGATCTTGATGCTTATTGTTCAAGTAGCCTAATCCAGGTTTCCATTGAAAACACTTTTCAAACAACCCTATCGCTTTCGGAGATTCTACATCATTTCGATCATCAATATGTCAACAACATATACTCATCAAAAATTCTATAGTGCTCCCACTCACTTCTTTGGAAATACAAGTTTGTCATAAACTTTGTATAAACCCAAAATCTTTGATCATCTTATCAAAGTATATTCCAACTCGAGATGCTTACTCCGGTCCATGGAAGGATCACTTGGAGCTAGCATACCTTTCAGCATCCTTAGGATCGACAAAACCTTTCGATTGTATCTCATACAACCTTTCCTTCTGCTGGTAAGGAAACTGGTTTTGACATCCATCGCGATTTCATAAATGCAGCTAATGCTAACATGATTCCGACGGACTTAAGCATCGCTACGGATGAAAACCTCATCGTAGTCAACTCCTTGAACTTGTGAAAACTCTTAGCATACAAGTCGAGCTTCATAAGCGGTGACATTACCGTCACGTCCGTCTTCTTCTTAAAGATCCATTCATCTCAATGGCTTTCCGATCATCGGGCAAGTCCACAAAGTCCATGCTTTGTTACGATATATGGATACTATCTCGGTTTCATGGCTTCTAACCATTTGTGAATTTGGGCCCACCATCGCTTCTCCATAGCTCGTAGGTTCATTGTTGTCTAGCAACATGACCTTCAAGCAGGATCACCGTACCACCACAGAAGCGATCTGGCGTCCTTGTAGATCCCTCGAGGTTCGGTAGTGACTTGATCGAAACTTCATGATCACTATCATAAGCTTCGACTTCAATTGGTGTAGGTGCCACAGGAACAACTTCACATGCCTGCTACATACTAGTTGAGTGATGGTTCAATAACCTCATCAAGTCTCCACCATCCTCCCCTCAACTTTAGAGACGAACTTTTCCTCGAGAAGGACCCGATTCAAAACAATCCCTATTGCTTCGGATCTGAATTAGGAGGTATACCCAACTGTTTTGGGTGTCCTATGAAGATGCATTTGTCCGCTTTGGGTTCGAGCTTATCAACCTGAAACTTTTCCACATAAGCGTCACAGCCCCAAACTTTTGAAACAACAACAGGTTTCTCCAAGCGGTGTCGTCTCAGCGAATTCGTGGTGCCCCATTAAAGTGAGTGCGGTTGTCTCTAATGCCTAACCCATGAGCGATAGTGGTAATTCGATAAGAGATATCATAGTGCGCACCATATCCAATAGAGTGCAACTATGATATTCGGACACACCATCAAACTATGGTGTTCGAGGCGGTATTAATTGTGAAACAATTTGCACAATGTCTTAATTGTGTGCCAAAACTTCGTAACTCAGATATTCATCTCTATGTCATATCATAGATATTCTATCCTCTTGTCACGAAGATCTTAAACTTCACTCTGAAATTACTTGAACCATTCAATAATTCAGACTTGTGTTTCATCAAGTAAATATACTCAACATCTACTCGAATCATCATGAAGTAAGAACATAACGATATTCCTTTGCATGCCTCGGCACTCATTGGACTGCACATATCAAATGTGTTACTTCCAACAAGTTGCTATCTTGTTCCATCTTCTTTGGCTATGCTACGCCCCGATGCGGCTATATCTCCCGTGTCGAGAGCGCGACTTAGAGCATAACCGCATTGAAAGCAATGTCGCAAGTGAGGTAATCTTCACACAACCCATGTAATAATTTAAGGAGAAAGGTACATAGTTGGCTTACAATGCCACGTCACACAGTACATAATTAAACATACATCATTGAGTACACTCAAGGTCCGACTACGGAACCAAAATAAAAAGATACCCACAAGCTAACACGGATCCCGAATCGTCCCAAGCTGGGCACCACCTCACGATCATCTGGAAGCGACACATAATGCGACCACGTTCCTCGTCGAACTCCCACTTGAGCTCGGTGGAATCATCACTTGGCCTCATGGAACTGCAACTGTGGTTGGAAGTATCGTGAGTCACGGGGACTCAACAATCTCACACCCATGAGATCAAGACTATTTAAGCTTTAGGAAGGAATAGTAGTAAAGTGGAGCTGCTGACAGCGACTAGCATTTATGGTGGCTACTTAGCATAAAGAGAAGCGAGAAGAGAAGCAAAACGCGGTCGTGAAACTAGTAGTGATCAAGAAGTGATCCTGAACTACTTCGTCGGACATAACTCCAACACGTGTTCACTTCCCGGACTCCGAGAAGAGACCATCAGTTACACCACCTTGATTGATGTGTATTTTATTGAGGTCCACTTTGGGTTTTCTACAAGCGGACATTAACAAATTCCCATCGCCTCATAACCATGACGCGGCTTTGAAAGATATTACCTGCGGGGTGTCCCAACAGCCCATTATAAGCTCTCACGGTCAGCGAAGGATTATTCCTTCTCGGGAAGACCGATCAATCTCGGAATCCCGGACTACAAGACATTTCGACAGCAATAAAACAAGACCAGCAAAGCCGCCCGATTGTGCCGACAAATCCCGATAGGAGCTGCACATATCTCGTTCTCGAGGCACATCCGGATGAGACTAGCTACGAGTAAAACCAAGCCTCGAGTTTCCCGTGGTGGCCCTTGATCAGCTCGAGTTCAGACCAGCACTCGAAGAACCTGGTCGGGGGTTTAAAATAAAGATGACCCTCGGGCTCGCGAAAACCAGGGAAAAGGCTTAGGTGGCAAATGGTAAAACCAATGTTGGGCTTCTTTGGGCGAGTCTTATTCAAGCGAACTGTCAAGGGGTCCCATAAATCACCCAACCGTGTAAAGAGCATAAAATCAAGGAACATAACATCGGTATGGCGGAAGCTAGGGTGGCAAGAGTGGAACAAAACACGGGCATAAGGCCGAGCCTTCCACCCTTTACCAAGTATATAGATGTATTAAACATAGCAGATATATTTATATATAGTGATATCCCAACAAATAAACATGTTCCAAGAGGAACAACATCTCCATGTTCAACAAGGAACAAATTTCACTTCACTGCAACTAACAGCGCTATAAGAGGCTGGAAAAGCGGTAACATAGCCAATCAGCGGTTTGCTAGGAAAGGATGGTTAGAGCTGACATGGCAATATGGGTGGCATGATATAGCAAGTGGTAGGCATCGCAGCATAGGCATAGCAAAGCGAGCAACTAGCATAGCAAAGATAGAAGTGATTTGAGGTATGATCATCTTGCGCAATGTTCTCGAGTTGTCGAAAGCTTGATCCTCGGCGTTCTCAACAGGCTCCTCGTTCACGTACTCGTCTCCGACTCTACCCAAAACAACAACACAAACAAAGGAACCACAATAAATCACGGTGCAATGCACAATCAACATGATGCAAAACATGACATGATATGCATGATGCGATATGCAATGCGTATGTGCACTCCGGAAGGTAGATGATGAACCAGGCATCAACTTGGCAAACCAAGCATGCCACTGGAAAGATGAGATGATTTGGTTGAAATCGATATAAAGATCACGGAATCGGATGCACGGTTTGCAAATGGCAAACAAAACAAGAATGGCGCAAATCTGCCATTAACAGCATGATGCCACTTAGCAAGCAACAATTAATTAAGCTACTGCACCCAAACGTAACAACAAAGCACATGGCAGTGATCTACACATGATGCTCGACAAAAGATGAGCACTGAGCTACGGCTAGTTCACATCATAACAGGTTCAAACAAGCATGGCAAAAGTGCTCAAAGTAACAGGCTGGACATGGCAAAAACAATAACAGGTTGCAATGTTCAGAGCATCAAAACTACATGCTACAGGAACTTAAAATAGCAAAACATGGCATGGCATGAATCTACTCAAAGCATATTTCAAAAGTCCCTTACTGACCATAAGCCAAAAAGGACTAGAAAATATAGTAACACCCATGTCAATATTGAAAGTCTTGTTAACAGATTCAGCAACTTGACATGTCAAAAACTGATAACGAGATGGCATGTTAACAAGCTCAATGCACTCACTACAGAGCCTCAAATGATAAACTAAGCATACATACATCAAGAAGACATGACATAGAAGACAACAATGGCAAGAACACTAACATAGCATATATGGATCAACCACAACAAACTAGGCAAAATTGAATAACACGTATACAATCTGCCAGAAATCATTTGGTAGCAAAAGTAGAGCTCGATTGACTCAAGCTATGGCATCCCATAATTGCAAACAAAGGCATGGATGGATAGAGCAAGTCATGCTTTACAAAACACCCTTACTGAAGTATCTCAAAATATGCATAGATCTCTCGGTATCATCAAGCAAACATGGCATCAAAATCAGCTAAAACAGGGCTGAAATCAGCAACAATAGGACACCTACTTTGCATGCTTGTGCTAGTCACCACATAGATCACAAAATACATGGCATATACCACTGGAAAGATGACATGGCATTTTACAAAACTCATGTAGGACTCAAATTCATAGGATGCACATATTAATCATAGCAAAAATAACAAAGTGCAACTCCTGATAAAAATCAGAAACTATCAGCACCTTGCACTCTTCCAACAGCATTTCGGGCATCAAGATGAGCTCAAATGAAAATGATGCAATGGAATGAAATGATCTACTCTTCGAGACGAACATTTTGACATATTATCTGCGAAAAATGGATCTCTGGATGCGAAGATATAGCATGATGAAATTTGCGAAATTACAAAGATTTTAGACTTAGTGGAAAAAGAGGAGAAAGATCATTGGCCTTGATTCGAGGGCGGATCGGATCGGCCGACGAGGCGGCGATAAGCGCGGCGGCAGCCTTGGGCAGGCGGCGCCCAGCGGAATCCGGCGGCCAGGCGGGCGCTGAGGAACATGCGGCCTTGAGGCGTGAGATCCAGCAGAGGCCTGTGATGGCAGCGAAGGCGGCCAGGCGAGCGCCGGAGGAGGAGGTCGGTGGTCGCGCATTGGCCGAGGCCAGCCCAGCAGCAAGCCGAGGCAGCAGGCCTTGTGAGTCCATGGTGCCAGCGGCTTCTGACATGGCAGGCGGATCTGGGCCCAGGCCCGTGGCCAGCCCGAAGTGGAGGCAAGCCTTGGTGGCGTGGCGCCAGCGTGTGATAGGTCGGGGCAGCGGGCGGGCGTGTCGGCCGTCCGGATTCGTCCGTGGCGGTGAGAGGGAGACTAGGGTTTCGTCCGGATTTGGAGGGGGTGTGTAAATAGGCATAGAGGAGCTAGGAGAGTCAAATGAGGTGTAGTTTTCGCCCACGATCGTGATCGAGCGACGGAGAGCATGGAGTGACTTAGATGGGTTATTGGGCTGTTTTGGAGGGTGTTGGGCTGCAACAAAAGAGGCCTTTTGCGAAGGTGCGGTTAACCGTTGGAGTACCAAGCGAGCTCAAATGACCCGAAACTTGACCGGTGGTCTCGGGTGTTATACCAAGGCCACTAGACAAACCTCGGTCCATTTAAGAGACGGTTTAATACCGCTGCGGAAAAAGCGTAAAAGGACGCCGGGGAGATAGGAGTGTCGGATTGCAAAGCGGACAGCGGGAAAAATGCTGGAATCATGAGGCGAACAGCGTATGCAAATCGATGCACATGATGACATAATATAAAATGCATGACGGACAAAATGCAAAAGAAGAAAACCCAACCACGGAGGAATATCATATATCAATGCGAAAATGGCAAGAGTTGGAGTTACAAATATGGAAAGTTACTTCGGGTGTTACAACACTCCACCACTACAAGAGGATCTCGTCCGAGATCTAGGACTGAAAGAACTCGGATATTGGAGCGGAGGTGATCCTCGCGCTCGGTAGCTTCTCGGTCGGAATGGTGTGACCACTTCACTTTCAGAATTTGATTGACTTGTTGCGAGTCTTGCGCTCGGTTTCTTCAAGAATAGCAGGGGTGCTCATGATAAGAGATCTTCTTGAAGGTCAATCTCTTGAAGTTGATAGTGCGTTCAGGAGTCTTGAAGCACTTGCGAAGCTGTGACACGTGAAACACATCGTTGCGTTTGCAAAGTTGGATGGAAGCTCAAGTTGATAGGCGAGATCGCCTCTTTTCCCAATGATCTTGAAAGGACCCCGTATCTGGGGCAAGCTTCCTTTGATACGAGCGGCAGTACCTTTCATTGGAGAGGCGCGAGGTAGACATGGTCTCCGATTTCAAAAGTCACATCACGGTGCTTATCATCATAATAGCTCTTACAGCGCGATTGCGGCTTTGAGATTCTCACGAATGACCTTGCATTTCTTACATACGTGATCAAGTCATTGCCAAGAAGTTGGCGTTCACTGTCTCGAGACCAATTGAGAGATGCGGCACTACGCCATAGAAATTTCGAATGGGGCCTTGCCGAACTAAGCTTGGAAGCTGTTGTTGTAAGAGAACTTCGGCATAAGGAAGACAATCTTCCACTTCATACGAAAGAAATGACACAAGCCCGAGCATATCTTCAAGAATTTGATTAACTCGCTCGACTTGGCCACTTGTTTGAGGATGGAAAGCTGTCTTTGAAGCGAATGTTGGTGCCCATGGCCTTACGAAAGAATCCCGAACTTGGAGGTAAAGATGTTGCCACGGTGCGAAGAGATCACTTGTGGAATGCCGTGCAAAGAGACAATCTGGAGGTGTATAGCTCTGCCAAGCGAGCTGCGTGATGGATTCTTTGATAGGAAGAAAATGAGCCACTTTAGTAAGCTTGTCAATGACAACGAAGATAGCATCATTTCCACGCTTGGACTTTGGAAAGCCGATCCGAAGTCCATTTCAATATGATCAAACTTCCATTCGGGAATAGCAAGAGGTTGGAGGAGACCGGCTGGTCTTTGGTGTTACCTTTCACTCTTCTGCGGACATCACACTCATTCACGAATTGAGCAATTTCTCGCTTCATTCGAGTCCACCAATATATTGCTTGAGGTCATGGTACATCTTCGTACTTCGGGATGAATGGATAGAAGCGAATTGTGAGCCTCGTTCATAATGACTTTTCTCGAGATCACCCTTAGGAACCACAATCCGGTCCTCAAAAGCAGAGTGTCTTTGTCATCAACAGCGGAAGCACTTGTACTTGGAAATGCCCTTGTCGATACCACGTTTCACTTTCTTCACCATGGCATCCGAAGTTGAGCCTCACGAATCTGATCTTCCAAAGTAGGAAGACTATGAGGTTGGCAAGAAAGCCTTGAGGAACAACTTGAAGATTCAGCTGCGGAAAGATTCACGAGATCCGGTGAAAGGGCTTGAGGATTAGGCTGCTGCGATAGCTTTCTGCTCAAAGCGTCTGCAATGACATTAGCTTTGCCGGAGTATACTCAATACTTGGGTTGTACTCTTGAATCATTTCGACCCATCGAGTCTGCACTGAGGTTGAGGTTAGGCTGAGTGAAGATGTACTTGAGACTCTTGTGATCGGTGAAAATGTCCACTTTCCTTCCCAACAAGAGATGTCTCCAAGTAATCAAAGCATGAACAACTGCCGCCAACTCAAGATCGTGAGTGGGGTAGTTCTTCTCGTTAGGCTTCAAGCTGGCGAGAGGTATAAGCCACAACTCTCTTCTCTTGCATTAACACAGCAAGAGACCTTGAAGAGAAGCATCACAGAACACTTCATAAGGCTTGGATTCATCGGGAGGAGTCGAGCAGGGAGCTGTGGCGAGTTTCTCTTTGAGAGTCTTGAAAGCAACGTCACACTCGGGAGACGGACATACTTCACACCTTACGGAGAAGGTTGGAAAGAGGCTTTGCAATCTTGGAGAAGTTCTCAACGAACCTTGACAATAGCTTGCAAGACCAAGAAAGCTGCGGAGCTGCTTGACATTCGAGAGAGGTTCCCAATTGACAATTGCGGACACCTTCTCGGGATCAACAGCGATACCCTTAGCGAGAGATGATATGACCAAGATAAAGCACTTCATCAAGCCAGAATTCACATTTGGAGAACTTGGCATAGAATTGGTACTCTCACGAGCTTGTCTAGCACCAATCGCAAATGTTTGGCATGATCCTTCTTATTCTTGGAAGACCAAGATATCATCAAGATAGACCAAGGCGAACTCATTGGTGTAAGGATTGAATATGAAGTTCATCATCCGAGAGAAGGTTGGAGGAGCATTGGCGGGCGAAAGACATGACGGTATATTCATAAGAACCAAAGCATTACGAATCTTTGTCTTGGGAATATCTTGTTCACGAATCACGAATCGATGATACCCCATCTGAAGGTCAAGCTTGGAGAACACCGTAGCACCTTTGAGTTGCTCGAAAAGCTCATTGATGTTGGGAAGTGGATACTTGTTCTTGATTGTCTTCTTATTCAATGGAATGATGTCGGCGCAAAAGTCGGTCCGAGCCATCCTTCTTCGGACAAAAGAACACCACAACCCCAAGGAGATGAACTTCGGTGCGATCAAACCAGACGCTCTTGTTCATCGAGCTGCTTCTTCAATTCCCTCAGCTCATCGGGTCCAAGCTTGTATGGGCGGCTTGCAAGCGGGTTCGATGCAGGCTCAAGATCGATACGAACTCAAGCGGCGATGAGGAGGCATACCGGAAGCTCTTACGGAAAGACATCTTGGTACTCTGGCTTGGCTGGAATCGAGAGATGGCATTCAATTCGCCCTTCTCATTGAGAGAAAACAACGAATAGTTTCATCACGAGAGGCATAGATGATCACATCATTAGAAGAATGAGTCAATTGAATTTCACAGCAGCACAATCAATTTGAGCTTTGTCTTTGAAAAGCGATCCATTCGAGAATAAGATCAATATCCGAGTCACCAAGAACAATTGGTTTAGCAGAAATCTATAATCGCCCATCTTGATACCAACATTGGAACCATCATGCTAGAGCTCAAGCGCTTGGGAGAATAACTTGCATAGCTTTAGACAATTCCTCTGTATCAAAATTGTGCTTGATGCAAAGGATATGACATGAAAGAATGCGATGCACCGTATCAAATAAGACTTTTGCGGGAATATCATTAGCGAGAGATTACCCATTATCACATCGGAAGATTCCTCTGCTTGAGCTGCATTCATCATATTGACCTTGGCATACTTTGGATTATGCTTGACCCTTTGCATTGCTGGAAGATTTCACGAGGAGGAGGCGGAAGGCGCCTCTGGTTGAAGCACTTGTTAGCATAGTGACCCTTCTGCGACACTTGTTGCAAGTGACCTCGAGCCAGACGGTGGTAAGGAGCACTTGACCTTGGAGCTTGAGAATTAGACTTGTTACGATAGCTTGGGTTGGGTGGGTGGGAAGATCCACGGCCACTGAGTTCTTCTTTGGTAAGGTGGCGGAGCGGAGGAGGGGCGAGATAAAACCTCTCTGCTTGGCTGCCACTTGAGAGGGCGAGGAGGACTGAGCTGCATCCTGATTCTCTTCTTAGAAGCCTCGCATTTGAGCTGTGCTGCTTCTTGCTTGAGTGCCATGTTGTAGAAATCATCATACTTATCTGGCTCAAAGCAGCACAAGAGGTATTGCAGATCCTCTCTCGGACCACCCTGAGGCCCGATAGATCATACTCCTTTCATCGGTACATCTTGCTTAGCAAAGCAGGCGAGCTTACGGAGGCTGGATATTGTATTGATAGACAGACAAGGTGCCTTGCTTGAGATTGCGGAACTCCTCACGCTTGCTCTCAACAACACTCTTGAATGTGATGAGCTCGGAAATCCGGCGGAACTCATCGAGTGTGACCACGACCTCCTCTGGAATCTTTGTATTCTGGAACCACTCGGCAGCTTGATCCTTGAGTTGAAGCGATGCAAACTTGACAAAGTCCTCGAGGTCGACATTGCTACAGATCAAAGTGCTTGCAGATGTCCACTAACCAATCATCGGCGTCTGTTGCCTCAACACGAAGCTGAAAGACTTGGCTGATTAGCGAGGCTGGTGAGAGTAGCAAAGTGTGGCTGATTGTTGCCTTGACCTTGATTGCCTTGATTGCCTTGATTGCCTAGCCCTGATGCGTTCTTGCAAGAGCTGCAAAATCATCGAGCATTGGCATTGGTGGCTGCCATGATAGCTTGCCGGGCTTACAGGCGGAGGTGGAGGTGGAGGTGGAGGATTGGTGATCCCCATCATTGCGATCCGGATTAGAAGCGTTGGCGGAGCCATCTGAAGAGGTGACATCCGTTAGTCCTTTGATAGACAAATAGATAAGTAGAATCAGCGGATAGAAATTGCAACATATAGTCTTCACAATAAACATTGAACAAGAATGAGCGAATGAATTCAAAGTTAATCATCACACGTCCATTAAGGTGAGAAGCCACTTAGATATAGATATGGAAACAACATCATCTTAGAAACAATTGAATATCTGGCGAAAACAAAAGGTTGGCTTCTAAAATGAGCGGAACAAACACATGATAGAGATTTACGCTCAAAGTGTTACGTGGTGGGGCCCCCACGGACCTGACGTATAGCGGATGTCACGAATGACTAACAAGGCGTCCCGAATCAGCATAGCCAAGGATTCTTTAAGGCGTCTCGCGACCCTTTATCGTCGGCCGTGAATGGGCGGACCACTGAGCGTTGAACCCCAATCTCAAATCATACATCAGCCGGAAAGAATATCACGTAAGCTACTAGAATTCCCACCTATAAACTCCGAAACTTTACGGTTATGCAATCTGGTGTTGGGGATCTGGGGACACAAAATATATCACCCAAACTAACAATACCTAGATCATTTGTATCCATCCGTCAACACATAACCAAGAAATCCTCGAAATCGTGTACCTCGACCTTGAAAAACATCCGTTATGCAAGTCATGGCAATACTCCCTTTTCGCCACGATCTTTGGGCTATCGAGGTTATCTCACCAACAAGCTGCACAAAAGAGATTTCGATGTCGGCAAAACTCAGGTATTCGAGCGCAGCGATAAAATTGTGGCGACAACACCTCGGAGCTCAACTCCGGGACACTGCCACAACCCTAAATGTCGGGAGGCACCAAGAACAATGTTCTCGTCACAAAACCATCGGAGCGATTCAAGATACCCGTGATCCTAAAAAAATTTTAGTGAAATTTGAGGAGAAGAGTCAAAACTCTCGTCGAGGATACCTCACCGGAAGGTCGAAGGGTGGGAAGCAAAGAATCCTATCTCTCGATATATATAATCCTAAGACTCAAAACATTTTCCATTCTAGACTCAACAACGTCGACAAACAATCAAGTAGGGGCTCCTAAGGCGGGAAGGCTCGATTACCAACATAGCGCCCCGATGCGGCTATATCTCCCGTGTCGAGCCACGACTTAGAGCATAACCGCATTGAAAGCAATGTCATAAGTGAGGTAATCTTCACACAACCCATGTAATAATTTAAGGAGAAAGGTACATAGTTGGCTTACAATCGCGTCGTCACAGTACATAATTAAACATACATCATTGAGTACACTCAAGGTCCGACTACGGAACCAAAATAAAAAAGATACCCACAAGCTAACACAGATCCCGAATCGTCCCAGCAGGCACCACTCTGATCATCTGGAAGCGACACATAATAACGACCACGTTCCTCGTCGAACTCCACTTGAGCTCGGTGGAATCATCTGCTTGGCCTCATCGGAACTGCAAGCTGTGTTTGGAAGTATCTGTGAGTCACGGGGACTCGGCAATCTCACACCATGAGATCAAGACTATTTAAGCTTTAGGAAGGAATAGTAGTAAAGTGGAGCTGCAGACAGCGACTAGCATTTATATGGTGGCTACTTATGCCAAAGAAAGCGAGAAGAGAAGCAAAACACGGTCGTGAAACTAGTAGTGATCAAGAAGTGATCTGAACTACTTCGTCGGACATAACTCCAACACCGTGTTCACTTCCGGACTCCGCGAGAAGAGACCATCACGGTTACACCTTGATTGATGTGTATTTTATTGAGGTCCACTTTGGGTTTTCTACAACGGACATTAACAAATTCCCATCGCCTCATAACATGAGCACGGCTTTGAAAGATATTACCTGCGGTGTCCCAACAGCCCATTATAAGCTCTCACGGTCAGCGAAGGATTATTCCTTCTACGGGAAGACCGATCAATCTCGGAATCCCGGACTACAAGACATTTCGATGACAATAAAACAAGACCAGCAAAGCCGCCCGATTGTGCCGACAAATCCCGATAGGAGCTGCACATATCTCGTTCTCGAGGCACATCCGGATGAGACTAGCTCTGAGTAAAACCAAGCCTCGAGTTTCCCGTGGTGGCCCATTGATCTCTCGATTGGACCGACGCTTTCGAAGAGCTTTGGTCGGGGGTTTAAAATAAAGATGACCCTCGGGCTCATGAAAACCGGGGAAAAGGCTTAGGTGGCAAATGGTAAAACCAATGTTGGGCTTCTTTGGGCGAGTCTTATTCAAAGCGAACTGTCAAGGGGTCCCATAAATCACCCAACCGTGTAAGAGCATAAAATCAAGGAACATAACACGGTATGGCGGAAACTAGGGTGGCAAGAGTGGAACAAAACACCGGGCATAAGGCGAGCCTTCCACCCTTTACCAAGTATATAGATGTATTAAACATAGCAGATATATTTATATATATGTGATATCCCAACAAGTAAACATGTTCCAAGAGGAACAACATCTCCATGTTCAACAAGGAACAAATTTCAGCTTCACGCAACTAACAGCGCTATAAGAGGGGCTGGCGAAGCGGTAACATAGCCAATCAGCGGTTTGCTAGGAAAGGATGGTTAGAGGCTGACATGGCAATATGGGTGGCATGATATAGCAAGTGGTAGGCATCGCAGCATAGGCATAGCAAAAAAGGCGAGCAACTAGCATAGCAAAGATAGAAGTGATTTCGAGGTATGGTCATCTTGCACGCAATGTTCTCGAGTTGTCGAAAGCTTGATCCTCGGCGTTCTCAACAGGCTCCTCGTTCACGTACTCGTCTCCCGACTCTACCCAAAGCAACAACACAAACAAAGGAACCACAATAAATCACGGTGCAATGCACAATCAACATGATGCAAAACATGACATGATATGCATGATGCGATATGCAATGCTTATATGCACTCCGGAAGGTAAATGATGAACCAGGCATCAACTTGGCAAACCAAGCATGCCACTGGAAAGATGAGATGATTTGGTTGAAATCGATATAAAGATCACGGAATCGGATGCACGGTTTGCAAATGGCAAGCAAAACAAGAATGGCGCCAAATCTGCCATTAACAGCATGATGCCACTTAGCAAGCAACAATTAATTAAGCTACTGCACCCAAACGTAACAACAAAGCACATGGCAGTGATCTACACATGATGCTCGACAAAAGATGAGCACTGAGCTACGGCTAGTTCACATCATAACAGGTTCAAACAAGCATGGCAAAAGTGCTCAAAGTAACAGGCTGGACATGGCAAAAACAGTAACAGGTTGCAATGTTCAGAGCATCAAAACTACATGCTACAGGAACTTAAAATAGCAAAACATGGCATGGCATGAATCTACTCAAAGCATATTTCAAAAGTCCCTTACTGACCATAAGCCAAAAGGACTAGAAAATATAGTAACACCATGTCAATATTGAAAGTCTTGTTAACAGATTCAGCAACTTGACATGTCAAAAACTGATAACGAGATGGCATGTTAACAAGCTCAATGCACTCACTACAGAGCCTCAAATGATAAACTAAGCATACATACATCAAGAAGACATGACATAGAAGACAACAATGGCAAGAACACTAACATAGCATATATGGATCAACCACAACAAACTAGGCAAAATTGAATAACACGTATACAATCTGCCAGAAATCATTTGGTAGCAAAAGTAGAGCTCGATTGACTCAAGCTATGGCATCCCATAATTGCAAACAAAGGCATGGATGGATAGAGCAAGTCATGCTTTACAAAACACCCTTACTGAAGTATCTCAAAATATGCATAGATCTCTCGGTATCATCAAGCAAACATGGCATCAAAATCAGCTAAAACAGGGCTGAAATCAGCAACAATAGGACACCTACTTTGCATGCTTGTGCTAGTCACCACATAGATCACAAAAATACATGGCATATACCACTGGAAAGATGACATGGCATTTACAAAACTCATGTAGGACTCAAATTCATAGGATGCACATATTAATCATAGCAAAAATAACAAAAGTGCAACTCCTGATAAAAATCAGAAACTATCAGCACCTTGCACTCTTCCAACAGCATTTCGGGCATCAAGATGAGCTCAAATGAAAATGATGCAATGGAATGAAATGATCTACTCTTGAGACGAACATTTTGACATATTATCGCGAAAAAAATGGATCTACGGATGCGAAGATATAGCATGATGAAATTGCACGAAATTACAAAGATTTTTAGACTTAGTGGAAAGAAGAGGAGAAAGAGAGGTCGCGGATTCGAGGCGGATCGGATCGGCCGACCGGAGGCGGCGATGGCTTGGCGAGGCCTTGAGAGCCCAGGCAGAATGAATCAGCCGATCCCAGCCGGAGGCCAGCAGAGGAGCCCAGCCTTGAGGAAAGCAATGAGATCCCGTGAGGCTTGATGGCGGAGGCAGCGATCGTGAGGCAGCCGGAGGAGAATGCCAGTCTTGGAGGCCAGGCTGAGTGGCAATGGGGGCCCGGCCTTGAGCAGCCTTGTAGTCCATGGTGACTCACAGACCTTGAGGCGGATCTGGGCCCCGGACCCAGTGGCAGCCCAGTGGGGCGGCCTTGGGTGGCGTGCCGCGTGTGGCGTATGTGATAGGTCGAGGCGTGGCGGACGTGTCCGACCGTCCAGTTCATCGTGGCCTTGGTGGAGGGAGACTAGGGTTTCGTCCGGATTTGGAGGGGGTGTGCTTAAATAGGCATAGAGAGCTAGGAGAGTCCAAATGAGGTGTAGTTTTTCGCCCCACGATCGTGATCGAGCAGCGGAAACATGGAGGTGACTTAGATGGGTTATTGGGCTGTTTGGAGGGTGTTGGGCTGCAACTTAAAGGCCTTTCTTGAAGGTGCGGTTAACCGTTGGAGTACCAAGCGAGCTCAAATGACCGAAACTTGACGGTGGTCTCGGGTGTTATACCAAGGCCACTAGACAAACCTCGGTCCATTTCGAGGCGGTTTAATACCCGCTACGGAAAAAGCGTAAAAGGACGCCGGAGATAGGAGTGTCGGATTGCAAAAGCGGACAACAGGAAAAATGCTCGGAATCATGAGGCGAACAGCGTATGCAAATCGATGCACATGATGACATAATATAAAATGCATGACACGGACAAAATGCAAAAAAGAAAACCCAACCACGGAGGAATATCATATATCAATGCGAAAATGGCAAAATTGAGTTACAAATATGGAAAGTTACTTAGGGTGTTACTGAAACGAAAGGCTTTTCGGTCATCTTGCCCATGTGGTATGTTTGCATATCTCAAGTGATTCAAAATCAAGTGAGTCCAAGCGATCCATCTGCATGGAGTTTCTTCATGCGCATACACCAATAGACATGGTTACATGAAGCCTCAAACTTTTCAAAAGCAGGTGAGTCCAAGATCCATCAACATGGAGCTTCTTCATCGTTTTATACCAATATGACTTACATGGCGAGTGCCACAAGTAAGTGGTACTATCATTACTATCTTATATCTTTTGGCATGAAAATGTGTATCACTACGATCGAGATTCAATAAACCATTCCTTTAGGTGCAAGACCCTTTGAAGGTATTATTCACATAAATAGAGTAACCATTATTCTCCTTAAATGAATAACCGTATTACAGACATAATCCAATCATGTCTATGCTCAAGCATAAACACCAAATGACAATTATTCAGGTTTAATACTAATCTTGATGGTAGAGGGGCGTGCGATGTTTGATCACATCAAACTTGGAAACACTTCAACACATATAAATCGACTCACCTTTAGCTAGCCTCCGTTTATTCCGTAGCTCTTTTATTTGATTACTAACACTTAGCAACCGAACCGGTATCTCAACACCCTGGTGCTACTAGGAGTACTAGTAAAGTACATTAACATAGCATATATCAATATACTTCTATCGACCTTGCCAGCCTTCTCATCTACCAAGTATCTAGGGTAGTTACGCTTGATGTCCGTTCCTCATTACTGAAGCACTTAGTCTCTGGGTTTGGGTTCAACCTTGGGTTTCTTCACTAAATGACAACTGTTTTGCTGTTTCATGAAGTATCCTTGTTTCCTTGCCCTTCTTGAAACTAGTGGTTTACCAACCATCAACAATTGATGCTCCTACTTGACTTCTACTTTGCGGTGTCGAACATTGCGAATACCTCAGGATCATCATCTCTATCCACGATATGTTATAGTTCATCCTGAGCTCTAGCAGCTTGGTGGCAATGACTTTGGAGAAACATCACTATCTCATACGGAAGATCAAATCCCCCTTGATTTAAGTGATTGTTGCACTCGGACAATTTGAGCACAAGCTCAGCGATTGAGAGCTTTCTCCCTTAGTTTGTAGGCTAAGAAAATGGTCGTCGGTCTCATACCTCTTGGCGTGGGCACAAACCTGAAATCCCAATTTGAGCCCTCGAAACATCTCATATGTTCATGACGTTTTGAAAAAGTCTTTGGTGCCTCTACTCTAAACCATTTAAGCTGAACTATCACATGATTATCAAAACATGTATGTCCGATGTTACGCAACATCCACAAGCGGCGTTTGGGGTTCAACATGTGGCGGTGCATCAAGGACATAAGCTTTCTCTTGTCCGCATAATCGCTACTTTCAACTTTCAACTATATTTTCTCTAGGAACATATCTAAGCAGTGGAACTAAAGCGCGAGCTTACGACATAATATGCAAAGGTCTTTTGACTATGTTAAGGATAATTAAGTTCATCTTATGAACTCCCACTCGAGATAGACATCCCTCTGGTCATCTAAGTGATTACATGATCCGAGTCAACTAGGCCGTGTCCGATCATCACGTGAGGCGGACTAGTCATCATCGGTGAACATCTTCATGTTGATCATTATCTACTATCGACTCATGCTCGACCTTTCGGTCTCGTGTTCGAGGCCATGCATGTACATGCTAGGCTCGTCAAGTTAACCCTAAGTGTTTGGCGTGTGTAAATCTGTCTTACACCGTTGTATGTGAGCGTAAGAATCCATCACACCGATCATCACGTGGTGCTTAGAAGCGACGAACTTTATAGCGGTGCACGGTTAGGGAGAACACTTCTTGAAATTGTTGTAAGGGATCATCTTATTTACTACCCTCGTTCTAAGTAAACAAGATGCATAAACATAATAAACATCACATGCAATTATATAGTAGTGACATGATATGGCCAATATCATATAGCTCCATTGATCTCCATCTTGGGGCTCCATGATCATCATCGTCACCGGCATGACACCATGATCTCACAATCATGATCTCCATCATCGTGTCTTCATGAAGTTGTCTAGCCAACTATTACTTCTACTACTATGGCTACGGTTAGCAATAAAGTAAAGTAATTACATGGCGTTGTTTAATGACCATAGGTCACACAATAAATAAAGACAACTCCTATGGCTCCTGCGGTTGTCATACTCATCGACATGCAAATCGTGAATCCTATTACAAGAACATGATAAATCTCATACATCACATATCATTCATCACATTCTTCTTGGCCATATCATCACATAGCATACCCTGCAAAAACAAGTTAGGCGTCCTCTAATTGTTGTTTGCATGTTTCTGATGGCTGCTATGGGTTTCTAGCAAACGTTTCTTACCTCATAAAACCACAGCGTGACATGCCAATTGCTATTTACCCTTCATAAGGACCCTTTTCGCCGAATCCGTTCCGACTAAAGTGGGAGGCGGCACCCGCAGCCACATTATGCACCAAGTGCATGTCGATTGAGTGGAACTGTCTCACGTAAAATGCGTGTAAGGTCGGTCGGGCGCTTCATCCCACAATACCGTCGAAACAAGATTGGACTAATGTGGTAAGCATATTGAACATCATCAACGCCCACAACTACTTTGTGTTCTACTCGTGCAAAGAATCTCGCAATAGACCTAGCTCATGATGCCCTTTGTTAGGGAGCGTGGCGAAATTCAAAATTTTCCTCACGTGTCACCAAGATCTATCTATGGAGAAACTAACAGCGAGGAAGGAGAGTGCATCTACATACCCTTGTAGATTGCTAAGCGAAGCGTTCAAGAAAGCGGGGTTGAAGGAGTCGTACTCGTGCGTGATCAAATCACGGAGATCCTAGTGCGAGCAGACGGCACCTCCGCGTTCAACACACGTACAGCCGGTGGCGTCTCACGCCTTGATCTAGCAAGGAGAGGAGAGGTTGAGAAGACTCCATCCAGCAGCAGCACTGCGGCATGGTGGTGATGGAGGCGTGGCAATCTGCTGGAGGCCGCCCAAGCACCACAGAGGAGAGGAGGAGGAGAGGCGGGGGGCTGCACCAAGAGGAGGGTCCTCATGTGTGTTGGGCAGCCCCAAACCCCAAGTATATATAGGGAGGGAGGCTGCGCCCCATCTAGGTTTCCACCCCCAGGGGTGCGGCCAGCCCTAGATGGGGCTTGGGGAGGCGGCCAAGGGGAGGGAGGGCGCCCACTAGATGGGCCTTAGGGCCCATCGCCCTGGGTTGCCTCCCCTCTCCCTTAAGCCTTGGGCCCCTTGTGGGGCACCAGCCCACACAGGGCTGGTTCCTCAACACTTGGCCCATGCAGCCCTCCGGGGTTAGTGGCCCCACTTGGTGGACCCGGGACCCTCCCGGTGGTCCAGTGCGTCTGGGAAAAACCCGAAACTTTCCGGTGACCAAAACAGGACTTCCATATATAAATCTTTACCTCCGGACCATTCCGGAACTCCTCGTGGCGTCCAGGATCTCATCAGGACTCGAACAACATTCGGTAACCACATACAAACTTCCTTTATAACCCTAGCGTCGCCAGAACCTTAAGTGTGTAGACCCTACGGGTTGGGAGACATGTAGACATGGCCAGGCGTTCTCGGTCAATAACCAACAGCGGGATCTGGATACCCATGTTGGCTCCCACATGTTCCACGATGATCTCATCGGATGAACCACGATGTCAAGGACTCAATCGATCCGTATACAATTCCCTTTGTCTAGCGGTATGTACTTGCAGAGATCGATCGTCGGTATCGATACCTTGTTCAATCTCGTTTCCGGCAAGTCTCTTTACTCGTTCCGTAACACATCATCCGTGATCAACCCCTTGGTCACATTGTGCACATATGATGATGTCCTACCGAGTGGGCGGAGATACCTCTCCATTTACGGGTGACAAATCGATCTCGATTCGTTGCCAACCAGAGACACTTCGGAGATACATGGTGCACCTTTATAGTCACCCGATTCACGTTGTGACGTTTGGTACACCAAAAGCATTCCTCACGGTATCGGGGTTGCACAATCTCATGGTCTAAAAATGATACTTGACATTAGAAAAGCTTTAGCATCGAACTACGATCTTTGTGCTAGGCTTAGGATTGGGTCTTGTCCATCACATCATTCTCCTAATGATGTGATCCGTTATCAACGACATCCAATGTCCATGGTCAGAAGCTGTAACCATCTATTGATCAGCGAGCTAATCAACTAGAGGCTTACTAGGGACATGGTGTTGTCTATGTACCCACAAATGTATCGAGTTTCCTATCAATACAATTATAGCATGGATAATAAGCGATTATAAATGAACAAGGAAATACAACAATAACTAATTGATTATTGCCTCTAGGGCATATTTCCAACATAATGTTGGGGATGTTACTGCTGAAGCGTAAACCGGCCTATGGGTGGGTTAACTTCATCGATGGTCAATGGTGTAAAGCCCAAGGGCATAAAGGGCCCAA
>JAHIAM010013067.1:0-19708 GCA_021605205.1 Aegilops longissima
AACTCGGTGGGACGATTGCTCTTTTTTGAGACCGAAATGTTACGAAAAGGAACAGAAGTTTACATTGCAATCTTGGTGGGACCGATGCTCACTGGTTAGACCTTAATGTTCGAAAAGCAGAGATTACAATCCCATCTCGGTGAGACCGAGATCCCTATCAGTGAGACCGATTTGCCTAGGGTTTGTGGCGATGGCTATGACATTTGATTCGGTGGCGCGGATAGAAAGAATCGGTAGGACCGACTTTGACTTTAGGTTTAGGTCATATGTGGATGTGAGAAAGTAGTGAAGGGTTTTGGGCGTATCACTAAGCACATGAAGCAAGAGGCTCATTAAGCAACACCTCATCCCTCCTTGATAGTATTGGCTTTTCCTATAGACTCAATGTGATCTTGGATCACTAAAATGTAAAATGTAGAGTCTTGAGCTTTTGAGCTTGAGCCAATCCTTTGTCTTTAATATTTTGAGGATCCACTTTCATCATCCATGCCATGCCATTCATTGAGCTTTCGAAATATTTGTCTTGAAATAGCATTAACTCAATGAGTTATATGTTGTTATGAATTACCAAAACCACCTAGGGATAGTTGCACTTTCAATCTCCCCTTTTGGTAATTGATGACAACATATAGATCAAACCGACAAATGATAATAAAATTTGAAAAACATAATCGCTTTGAAGTATGTGATAAGGAAGAGCTCCCCTAAATTTGTGCATATTTTAAGATTTGCTTTGACTGCAAATGCAAAATGAATTAGGCTCATGGGTTACTCTTCCATGTCACATACATCTTGGTGGAGCGCTCAAAATAATAAAGATTGAATACATGCACTCATCACCAAGCACAATGAATGATCATATAAGGATAAGTAAGATAATATCATAACAAGCATAAGTGTAGCTTATGATCAAACACATGATCATCAATGTCTCACGGTAAAAGCATAGTATCTCAAGCAATCAAAGCAAGCGAAGTTCAACCAAGAAGACAAGAGAAACAAAAGCAAATCTCTCTCTCTCTCTCTCTCTAAAGCCTATTATCTATACATTTTCTCCGCTTTGGCAACAAGTTACCAAAAGTTCCTAGAAAATGCATAGGACTATATCGTCTCTCAGGGCTTGGTCTTACGGTGGTGGTGTAGATAGGACTCCAGGGCGAAGGCATGGTAGATGTGGAAGGAGCTGGAGGGTTGGTCTTGGAGCATGGTGGGCGATGATGTGACTCGGTGGTGGCTCTTGCTGATCTCCGAGCTCGTGGCACTCGCAAATGCATCGATCGTTGTTTGCCCTTCTCTCTGCATGTCATCCTGTGCTGCTCCGGTGGTGAATCTCGATTACCTTGACATCAAGATCATAGAATTTTTGTTCCATGATTCTTTCCAGGCTCTCCTGGTTTTGAGTTAGGGTGGCCAACCCTTCTCAATCCATGAGTTGATGCTATCAAGTAACCAAGCTGCTCCGCTTGTTCTTGGAAATGTCAGATGCCTCTGCTTGAGTTGGCATCTTGGCAGCCTTCTCTTTCCTTGCCTTCTCCTTCTTCTCTTGGCTTGCAGGATGATGGTTCATTCTCGATCATGACAACTTGATTGTCCTCAAAGTCAGGATAGAGAACCATGTGTTCCTTATCCAAGATACTTTCTGCCCATCTTTGAGTTTATCAACTCCACGAATCATGGGGCATATCCACAACTCCTCTTCTGATTGCCTGTCCTCTTGATAGTTTCAACTATGAGGCTCATGACTTTGAATTTAAGGCACATCAAATATGTAAGCAAGTTGATTGCATGCCCTCGATCATGTTGTGGTCACTGATTTGGGCAAAAGTGTGTGCCTTAGGATCCGATTGATCGTAGGTAGCCCTGACAGAAGATAATGAACTGATCCAAACTTGAAAGTCTCAAGTGCATCATGGGATCTCCTTGTACATGTGTGACATTGAGGTGTGACCCATTTTATTCTTGGCATAAATGTCCAAGTCATCTTCACTTTCCTTGGGGGCATTGATCGACTTGCCCATTCCTCTATGGTTGGTGATATTCGTTCCTTGGACATCCAAACTATCACCATCTGGATAGAAATGTGCTATGGGTAGAATTGCATAATGAGCTCGTCGTTCGAGTTAGTGAGCCTTCCCCAACAAAATCTGCAACTCCACCTTTGAAGCTTCATATACTCGGGATAGTGTTATCGTTCTCGAATGTAGGTCGTCGACCCACCTCATATCACAAACTATGGGCTTCTTATCCAATAAGATGGTCTCATAGAAGTCCTGCTTGCTCCTTGGTGTGGAACCTGTAATCTACAGTCCTTCTCACGTGGCATATGGATCGACTCTCTCCATAGCCTCAACCCTTGATCTCCTGATCTTCATATTCTCACCACGGGATGAGCATCATTGTGATGCGGAATCTTGGGCTTGAGCTTCCTTAGGACCTGCCCTTCTTCATCTTCCTCGGCACCAACGGGCATTGGAGCCTTGTTCTTCTCGACTTTCTTGGTATACTCCTGGTATTCCTCTTTGGGTGCACTCTTGGGCTTAGGACAACTTTGGGCTTTGAAGTTCGCACTGATTTTATGGCATCACCCCGACTTTTGTGCCTTGTGGCGATGGCTCGGCAACCTCTTCTTCTTCTTCCTCCATCATAGAGGCTTCCCAATCACTCGTACATGGTCTTCTTGACCCTTTTGAAAGTCGTTATATCGACTAGAGAATAAGATTTTTATGAATTTACAAATTCTTCTTGAGAATTTGCGGTGAGAAATTCCTTAGAAAAATACATGCTGTGAATAAGTACTGAGTAAGCATAACGATTCTGAGCATAGTCATCATGATGAAATGAAGACAATCCAATGAAGAAAGCGTAATCACGAGGATAACACAAGATGAAGACAATCGGTTGAAGAAATTGAGCGAAATTTAGAAGTCTTGAGTCAAAATCTTCAAACACGAATATGACAAACACTCAACACGATAATAGAAATGAAAGGGTTGAAATAGAACCGATTAGGTTGGTGAAGACAATGATTTGGTAGACGGTTCCAGCTTCTTTGTCTGGTTATACGTCGGTTGGGCGGTGAGTATTTAAACTTCGAGGACACATGATCCGGACACCGATCAAACCTGCGCTCGGGACACCAAGTCCTCACCGTATTCTCCTTGAACTAAGGCCCACGGAACCTCGTCCAATCACTCGTGGTAAGTCTTGACGACTTCAAACCTTCACATACTTGGTCACTTTCGGCGATCCACAATTCCTCTTGGATGCTCTAGCCAGCGCCCTAACCGTCTGGAAGAAGCACAGTCTTCAAAGGTAAAAAGCGTCGGATCCCATGGGATCAATTTCTTGATGATGCTCAATCACTTTGGGTTTATTGGGTTTTGGTTTTGGATTTTCCTCACTTTGGGTTTTCCTCACTTGATGATTTTCCTCAAAGTCCTCGGAGGATGGGTTGCTCTCAAATGAAAGTGTCAAGTTCTCTCGGGCGACCAACCAACTAGTGGTTGTGAGCGGCTATTTATAGCCTCGGGAGCGGCCGACATGATAAGACATAAATGCCCTTCAATGATATGACCGTTAGATGGATAAGATATTTTACGGGACGGTGCGTAGCAATTGCAGTCGGAAGTGGAACATCAAATTCCTCGGGGCTATCATGTTCCTCACTTGTGTAGGCAATTATGGCGAATTCCTAACTCCTCGTCGAACAAATTCCTCGTGACCGAAAGAGCTTCGTCTCTGTCCTGAAAGTAATGACGTATGAGATTTCAAAGCTTCACTCGAAGGGATTGGTAGGTGAGGATTTTGAGTTGAGCATCAAATGGAAATTTTCCTTAGTATTTCCTCGACCCCTTTTGATCGGTGTTTCCTATGACTCAAGAAAGAAAATGAAACTACGAAAACAAAAGTCTTCCTTCATATTCCTCGATGAATACCAAGTCTTGGAATCACACCAATTTCTTCACTTTCAAAGTCTTGAAAGTCTTGAATATCAAATTCTTGAGATGAAGAAATTCATTTTTAAGGGTGACTTTCTTTGTAAATATCAAACTCCTCATAGACTTATAGACCTGTGTACACTCAAAGCGCATTAGTTACTTAACCTATAAGTCTTCAATACACCAAAATCACTAAGGGCACTAGATGCACTTACAATCTCCCCCTTTTTGGTGATTGATGACAATCTGAGTTAAGTTTTCAACGAGATAAATATATGAAGTGTAAATCACGATAATGAGGATTTTGATTGCAAGATATAGAAGAACTCCCCGAAGATGTGCATAGTGAGAAATTGCTTTTGAGGCAATGCACATTTGAAGAATTGAATCATGGAGATCTATATCTTGTAATTCATACAGCATTGACATATAATATGAGAATTTGAAATGCATGATGAAATATGGTGCTTGATGTTATGCAATGTAACACACAAAATCGAGCCCAAAGGCCATTGGATCGAGCATAACAAGTATCAAAACTACTTCTAATCGAACATAGTGCAAAAGCATAAAAGCATCGAGTATCAAAGCACCATCGGGTTTAAGATTACAACTTCGATCCAATAAAAGTTTGAAGAGCGAGAGTTGTAACAATAAAATATAGTATATAGACAAAAAGCAGGGCCGGCAAGACTAACTCAAATTTCTCCCCTTTGTCATGAATGACCAAAAGGATCGGCGAGGACTAACGCTCTTGAAAAATTTCAAGTTGAAGGCGGGCGCCCGACATTAGCCGGGGTTGTTAGTCAGAGTAGGACCAATGACGGTGTCTTCCAAATCTTCATTTTCATCGGTGTCGCGAGATGAAGAATAGGAGCTAGCCACTAAGGAAGGAACTTTGACTTTCTTGAATTTCTTGAGGAGTGCGGACCGGTCAAATTCTTCCTTGAGTCCCATTGATTGAGTTCTTCATCATTGTAGACATGTGAAAAACAGCCAGTCGCTTGAAGGTTTCATGAAGATAGTAGTGGTTTTCTTCACTGCATTGTGAGTTGAGGTCATGTTGTAAGAAAGAGTACCAAGCTGACGTTTGACCCACTTGTGATTGCGATCAACCTTGATGAAGGCGAGGAGTAACTCACGATCAGTCATCACCACAGGTGCGGTTCCTTGAGATTTTGCTTAGCGAGTATTTCTTCTTTGAGTCATGAGTGGCGAGTCATCATTGGTGGAGTAAGATGCTTTGCTTTGGCCATCCATCAATGGGCGAATGCCTTCATCGATCCGCAGATAGCCTTCCCTTTTCATCGGTGAGGCAATTGGCGTTTGAGGACTTCAATAGGGGGCAGTAGCTGCGGTGGTTCAAAGTGTCGACCTTGTAATCAGTGAAGATCTTGACATGAATCTCATGATCCAAGGTGCATAAGGTTTCAGCTCAAAAGGTGACATGGCAATGTTAGCGAGTCCTCATGAAGAAATCATGGAAATTGGCCAGGAGCATGCATGGATGATGTTGAAAGCATATTCTTGATGAGCGACTTCTTCATCATCATTGATGTGGCCCTTGATAGGACTCATAGTCTTGACAAAATTCGATGAACTGTTACGAGGCACATATAACAATTCCTTGTGAGAATTTGGTCCTTGGAGCTTGCCTTGGTTTCAATGGCTTCATCAACACTTGCATATAGTGATTTGAAAGTTCCTTTTCTTCATAGATCGGCGTGCACCATCAAGCTGGAGGGCCCAGTGGAAGAGCACGAAGCAATTCCTTAGGAGCCTTGTAGTAGTATTTCGGTCATCAATCCAAGACCCATGAAGTTACATCTTGACATCTCGGTGATGTGAAGTGTTGCATAGAAGCTGAAGAATTAGCTCTTCATTCCAATCACAAATGTCGATTACAAAAGTTGAAGACACGCATCGTGAAGAACACTAGAAGCGGGCTCAAAGCTTCAGCGGCGACTCCATATCCACATGAGAATATGAGCATGATCGAAGATTTTGTCCTTGTTGAAAAGCAGGAGGAATAGAAGTTGGCTTGGTGGCAGTCGAGCGCCTCTTCCTAATCAAGCGAGTCATAAGGATTATCGTTGAAGAACACATGCTCGACAAAGAAATCCTTAGCCTTGAACTTTTGTTTGGTGAAACGGATTTCTTACCTTTGGCGGAGGGTGTCGATCAATTGCATCACCACCTCTGGAATGGTAAGTCAGAGTTCTTGACGAGGAATTTCTTGGTCCTCAACATGCGGTGAGGAATTTCAGCGTGGCTGACAACATTTCATCGACTCCGAGTGGAATTTCTTCATACACATGAGACTTCGTGGGTTGATTTTCTTGAGTTGATCTGGGCAGTCTGTCTGGGAGTGAGGAACTTGTTGGCCAGGGGTGAAAGGCGGAGTATTGGGATGTTGACTTTCCCAAAGTCATCATTGATCACAATTGGTGCATCAATATCCACATCTTCATTTTCAATTTCCTCGGCACCATCTTGAGGAATTTCATGATGATGAGGAATGGCGGGGTTGAAGACGACTTCCCTTCAATTTCTTCATCGATCTTCTCCCGGACGAGATTGATGTTCCTCATCGAAACCGGTTGGCACTTCATATTCTTCTCAAAGGAACCACTTCCTTTGAAGGTATGGAGAAATTGGAATAGCATCAATCGGGTTTCAGAGCTGGTCATTGGCTTCAATTTCTTGGCCGAAGAATCGTAGTGATGCTTTTCTCTTCTTCCGGCAGCTCGTTCATGGCCTTGGTTTCTTCACAAAAGCAGATGGAAGGCTGGGGTTGGTGCAGGAGGGCTGAGAATTTGGAAGCTGATTTCTTGAGAACAGCGTGCAGTTCCTGTCTTGAGCAATTTCTTGAGCACCACTAGTGGGTGCCTGGCAGCGATTTCTTCGGTGGTGGAATTTCTTCATCAGCCACAGAATCGACATGTTCTTGACGAGCTTATTGATCTTTTCTTCACTAGGCTGAATGCTTGACTGAGGGTTTCATGTTGCAGGTGCAGCAACATTTGTGAATTCTTTGTCAGTTAATGAATTTGGTCTTGACAACTTGCCAATCAGCATAAATACGTTTCAAAGTTCTTCTGGGTTCGAATTCTGTTTGAGCTTGAAGAAGTTCCTCGGTGTCATCTTGACAACATTTTTCTTGAAACCTCTCCTTCTTGTTGAGCCTTTTTGATTTCCTTCGCCTTTCGAACTTCCATTTTCTTGAGCAATGAAGTGAGTCAACATATGACTTTGACCTGGTGTCAAAGGAAGATCGGCAGAGGGTGTTTGGATCGTTGTGCGGTCGATGAAATCGAGGACTTTCTTGGTCCAAAAGCATTGCTGCATTTGTTCCCTTAGCTCTTCGGCTCTAACAGCGGTCTCTGATGATTTCTTCAAGTTCTTCATCGGATGCCTCATCATCGAATGTACGTGGGCGACAAGCTTTTTTCTTCTTGAGCTAGGCGAGGACCGTCCAGTGTAGCTTTGTCTTGTTGTCGGGCTGATGAAGAATTAAGCGGTGAGGTTTAGGAAGGTGCTGAGGCAATTGAGAATCAGCGATCCTTTGACAAGTGGCTAGGTGCTGGGCGAAGGTTTGGATGGTGCGGTTGAGGACTTTGATGGAGCAGCGATTGGTGTGAGAATTTCTTCTTGAGAATAGGTAGTAGGGCTGGCGAGAACTTGGCGTGAGGGCATAGAAGAAAGTACTTGGCTTATTGCGAGACTTCTTTTGCATCGATTTCTTGACTTGGCGAGACCTCGATGTGACGGTGTGAGAATCCTCATTGAATTTCTTCACGCTTCCTTTGCTTGTAGCCAACAGCTTGCGTTTAGCCCATTCCCGGGAAAGTCCTCACGCGTTTGGCGCTAGTGAGATCAGCTACTTGGCACAGTGCCAAAGGAGCTCTTAGGCGGAAGGATTTTGCGAATTTCTTCATGTACTTGGGTGTAACATAGCGGTATTCCTTCCATTCCGTGCCCATCTCCGTTCAATTTTGGAGCGCACCTTCTTTGAGTTTTACTTTCCTCATCGGCGGTGTGCAATAGTCGAAATATATTTCCTCGATTTGGCGATCATGACCTCGGTTTCTTTCCTCCTTCTGCGGCTTCTTACCATCGCCATTTTCTTGGTGAGAAATTGAACAATTGAGTTCTCTGAAGAAGTGTGCAGTTTTTCTTGAGCAGCTGCAAATGAGTTAAGTTGATGAGAACCTAGGGATTCAGCGGACGGACATTTGTACTGTGAGCGAGTATAGGTGCGAGGAATTTGAAGAGGTCATATCGTTCTCGGAGGGTTTTCAAAAGAACAAGTTTGAGGATTTTGACGGATGAGCCTTGAAGAATTTCAATAAGCGTTCTTTATCTTAGGTTCGAGTTGTATAGATCGAAGATCCACACAATTGAGGAATCTTGAAGAAAACATAGCTTAGTGAAATGGGTCGAAGTTTTTGAGGTGTTCATATGTGTGAGAATTTGAAATAAACACCTTTGAAGAATTTGAAGAAAATTTGAGAATCAAAGCGAGTAAATAAAAGTAACTTTTAATTTACGAAGAGAAGAACCGAACAGATGAACAGTTTAGAAGTTCGTCGTTCGGATCTTCTCCGCCCTTAGCGAGAGGAAATCAGCTCGTGAGAGTGAAGAAATTCCACGGTCGGTAGTCGTCGTCGGCGAAGATCAAGCGGTGAAGCTTTTCCTCACGTTGGCGATGGAAAGTGGCGCTAGGGTTCGAGGAGCTCGGCGGGAGAGATCGGCGAGTAAAAAAGTGAGGAAGGAGAGGGGTTTATAGCCGGTGGCGGCTTTCGTCAAGATTTAGAACGAACATGCTTGACCTTCCTTCTCCGACATATGTCACCCGTCTGTGTAGTGGAGATCGTCAGCGATCGTGGGTGAATATAATAATGCATCGTGGGATGCGGAGCGGTTTAATGATAAAATAGAGGTTTGGATAAGATTAGTTTTAAAAGTTCCGTTGCAATTTCTTGGTATGAAGTGTAAATCGATAATGAGGAATTTGATTGCAAGATATAGAAGAACTCCCCAAGATGTGCATAGTGAGAAATTGCTTTTGAGGCAATGCACATTTGAAGAATTGAATCATGGAGATCTCCCCTATATCTTGTAATCATACCGCATTGAACATATAGTATGAGGAATTTGAAATGCATGATGAAATATGGTGCTTGATGTTATGCAATGTAACACACAAAAGTATCGAGCCAAGGGCCAAATTGGATCGAGATAACATATCAAAATACTTCTAATCGAGCATAGAGCAAAAGCATAATGCATCAGTATCAAAGCACCATCGGGTTTAAGATTACCTCGATCCAATAAAAGGTTTGAAGAACGAGTTGTAACTTAATAAAATATAGATAAAAGAAACCGGCGAAGACTAACTCAAATTTCCCCCTTTGTCATCGAATGACCAAAAGGATCGGCGAGGACTAAGCTCTTGAAGAATATCAAGTTGAAGGCGGGCCGACATTTGGGGTTGTTCGTAGGTAGGACCAGCCGTTCTTCCAAATCTTCATTTTCATCGGTTGAGATGAAGAATGGAGCTGCCACCAAGGAAGGAACTTTGACTTTTTGAATTTCTTGGAGGAAGACCGTCAAATTCTTCCTTGAGTCCCATTGATTCATTCTTCTTCATTGTAGACATGGAAAGAACAGCCAGTGGCGAAGGTTTCATGAAGATAGTAGTGGTTTTCTTCCGCATTGTGAGTTGAGGTCATGTTGTAAGAAGAGTACCAAGGGCGTTTGACCCCTTGTGATTGCGATCAACCGATGAAGGCGAGGGTAACTCACGATCGTCATCACCAAGGTGCAGTTCCTTGATTTTGCTTCGGGTATTTTTCTTTGAGTCATGTGGGAGTCATCATTGGTGGAAAGATCTTTGCTGTTCCATCAATGGGGAATCCTTCATCTATCACAGCATAACCTTTCCTTTTCATCTGGGCAATTGGCCGTTTGGGGCTTCAATAGGGGCGGTAGCTGCGTTTCAAAGTGTCGTTGTAATTTGAAGATCTTGACGATGAATCTCATAATCCAAAGCAAAGGTTTCACTCAAAAGGTGACATGGCAATGTTAGCGAGTCCTCATGAAGAAATCATGGAAATTGAGGGGCATGGATGATGTTGAAAAGCATATTCTTCATGATGCCCGACTTCTTCATCATTAGTCGTGGCCCTTGATAGGACTCATTGTCTTGACAAAATTCGATGGTTTGAGGCATATAACAATTCCTTACGAAATTTGGTCCTTGGAGCTTGCCTTGGTTTCAATGGCTTCATCAACACTTGCATATAGTGATTTGAAAGTTCCTTTTCTTCATAGATCGGCGTGCACAACTGGAGGTAGTGGAAGGGACGAAGCAATTCCTTGGGCCTTGTAGTATGTTTTGGTCATCAATCAAGACCCATGAAGTGACATCTTGACATCTCCGGTGATGTGGGGTTGCATAAAGAAAATTAGCTCTTCATTCCAATCACAAATGTCTGCAAAGTTGAAAGACCGCATCGTGAAGAACACTTAGAACGGGCTCAAAGGCAGGACTCCATATCCACATGAGGAATATGAGCATGATCGAAGATTTTGTCCTTGTTGAAAAGCGAGGAATAGAAGTTGGCTTGGTGGAGTCAGCGCCTCTTCCTAATCGGGAGTCATAAGGATTATATTGGAAGAACACATTGGAAATCCTTAGCCTTGAACTTTTGCTTGGTGAAGCGTTCTTATGCTTTGGCGGAGGGGTGTCGATCAATTGCATCACCACCTCGGAATGGTAAGTCGAGTTCTTACGAGAATTTCTTGGTCCTCAACTGCGATCAGGAATTTCAGCAGGTTTCATCGCGCTAGTGGCTGGAATTTCTTCATCGGAACTCGTGGGTTAATTTCTTGGTCGTCTGGGCGTCTGCGGGGGTGAGGAACTTTTGAGCGGGGTGAAAAGGGGATATTGGGATGTTGATCTTCCCAAAAGTCATCATTGATTCTTTGGGTGGTGCATCCAATATCCACATCTTCATTTTCAATTTCCCGGCCCAATCTTGAGGAATTTCATGGTGGATGAGGAATTGGGGTTGAAGGGAAACTTCCACTTCAATTTCTTCATCGATCTTCCGACGGAGCGGAGATAGATGTTCCTCATCAATCCGGTTGGCACTTCATATTCTTCTCCAAAAGGAACCACTTCCTTTGAAGGTATGGAGAAATGGAATAGCATCCGGGTTTTTCAAGGCTGGTCATTGGCTTCTTTCTTTTGGGAAGAATCCCAAGGGATGCTTTTCTTTCTTCACAGCCGTTCATGACCTTTGTTTTCTTCACATCCAGCAGATGGAAAAGGAAACGGGGTTGGTGCAGGAGGGAGAATTTGGGGTTTCTTAGGAACCGATGGGTTCCCCTTCTTGAACAATTTCTTGGCGCACCACTAGTGGGTGCCGGCATTCTTCGTGGTGGAATTTCTTCATCAGCCGGAATCCATGTTCTTACCCGGAGCTTGGGTCCTTTTCTTCACTAGGCTGGCGGATGCTTCTGAGGTTTCATGTTGCAGGTGCGCAACATTTGTGGATTCTTCGTCGTTGGCAATTTGGTCTTGACAACTTTGCATAAATCGTTTCAAAGTTTTGGAGGTTCTGAATTTCTTTTGAGCTTGAAGAAGTTCCTGGTGTCATCTTGACAACATTTTCTTGAAACCCTCCTTCTTGTATTGAGCCTTCTTGATTTCCTTCGCCTTTCGAACTTCCATTTTCTTACAATGAAGTGAGTCAACATATGACTTTGACCGGTGTCAAAGAAGATCGGCAGGTTTGGATCGTTGTGCGGTCGATGAAATCGAGGACTTTCGGGTCCAAAGCAGGGTCTCGATGATTTCTTCAAGTTCTTCATCGGATGCCTCATCATCGGATGCTGGGCGACAAGCTTTTCTTCTTGGGCTGGCGAGGACCCCTCCATTAGCTTTTGTCTTAGGTGGGCGATGAAAATTAAAGCACTAAGGAATTTCGAGGTGCGGGCAATTGAGAATCAGCATCCTTTGACAAGTGGCTGGGGGCGAAGGTTTGGATGGTGCGGGGGACTTTGATGGAGCGGTGGTGTGAGGAATTTCTTCTTTGAGGAAATTGGCTGGTAGGGCTTGGGAGGAACTTGGCCGTGAGGGCATAGAAGAAAAGCTTGGCTTATTTAGACTTCTTTTATCGATTTCTTGGCGGCGAGACCTCGAGGGCGGGAATCCTCATTGAATTTCTTCACCTTCCTTTGCTTTACCAACAAGGCGTTTAGCCCATTCTCGGAAAGTCCTCACGCTTTGGCCTAGTGGGATCACTACTTCAGTGCCAAAGGGCTCTTGGGGAGGATTGCAATTTCTTCATGTACGGGTGTAACATGGTATTCCTTCCATTCCCGTGCCCATCTCCGTTCAATTTTTGAAGACCTTGCGTGAGTTTTGCTTTCCTCATCGGTGTGCAATAGTCGGGTATATTTCCTCGGGATTTGGCGGTCATGACCTCGGTTTCTTTCCTCCCTTGCGGCTTCTTACCATCGCCATTTTCTTGGTGAGGAAATTGAACAATTGAGTTCTCCAAGAAGTGTGCAGTTTTCTTGAGGCGCTGCAAATGAGTTAAGTTGATGAGAACCTAGGATTCACGGACATTTGTACCTGTGACAGTATAGGTCGAGGAATTTGAAGAGGTATATCTTCTCGGAGGTTTTTCAAAAGAACAAGTTTGAGGATTTTGACGGATGAGCCTTGAAGAATTTCAATAAGCGTTCTTTATCTTAGGTTCGAGTTGTATAGATCGAAGATCCACACAATTGAGGAATCTTGAAGAAAATCATAGCTTAGTGAAATGGGTCGAGATTTGAGGTGTTCATATGTGGAGAATTTGAAATAAACACCTTTGAAGAATTTGAAGAAAATTTGAGAATCAAGCGAGTAAATAAAGTAACTTTTAATTTGAAGAAAGAACCACAATGAGATGAACAGTTTAAGTTAAATCCGTTGATCTTCTCCGCCCTAACTTGCGGAGAAATCAGCTGGCGGCGGGTGAAGAAATTCCAATCGGTTACGTGGGAAGGTCAAAGCGGTGGCTTTTCCCACCGGCGATGGAGTAGCGGCGGCCTAGGGTTGAGGGCTCGGCGGGAGAGAATCGGGAGGTAAAAAGTGAGGAAGGGAGGGGGTATTTAGCCCGGTGAAAAGCGGCTCGTCCGGATTTAGCGAACATGCCCTGACCTTCCCTTCTCACGACATGTTCACCCCGGTGTAGTGGAATCGTTTGGATGTGGGTGAATATAATAATGCATCGTGGGATCGGAGCGGTTTGGGTAAAAAGGTTTGGATAAGATTCGTTTTAAAAGTTCCGTTAAATTTCTTGTATCAAGGACAGTGAAGATTTTGAGCAGTTTCAAAGTAAACGCAATGAAGAATTTGTGAATGGATTGGGTTGGTTAGCATAGAGGGAAGGGTCCGATCCATTCATTAGCAAAAAAACGACTTGAAAAATAGCCATAAGTGAATCTGTAAGGACATAAATCCATATATATATAGCCAATGAAGAAAGGCAGGGAGCAGTGAAGATTTTGCAAAGTTGAAGAATTTGAAAAAGAAGAATTTGGGAAGAATTTCAAAAACTGAAGAATTTCAAAACGAGGAAAAACTCAAATTGAAGATTTTCAACTTTGGTGGTGGCGTGACCACCATATAAGAATGATGATTTCAGACACGCGTACAATTGTCGTGGGTTCGAGAATCAAATTCTTCATTAATTTTTCACAAGGTGTTATTCTTCATTGATTGAAGCGTTTCTTCATGTGTTGCACATCTAAGTCATCAATTTTGCATAAGTGTTAGGATGTGTGTCCTTTTAAAGAACATTGAAGATTCTAAGATATTTAGCTCACCAACCTAAATCTCTTCTCATCCAAGGGCTTAGTGAAGATATCATAGCTGTTCTTGTCTTCACGTGCTTTCGATGGAGATGTGCCCTTCAACACATGATCCGGAAAATGATGGCAATTTGAATGTGCTTTGTCTTGAGTCTGAAGGGTTGTGAGCAATCTTGATGGCACTCTCATTGTCACGATGAGGACATTCTTCACGTTTGCGTAGTCCTTGAGGTTTGCTTCATCCATAGTAATTGAGCACAAGAGCCCGCAATGTATTCAGCTTCCGAGGACGGTGATCCAGTTTTGTTTCTTGAGGACCAACGGACCAAAATGTAGAAATGACAAGTACAGATGTTGACTTCGGTCCACGATCCCGCATAGTCAGTCGGAATATCAATGAGATCAAAAGTAGAGCCCTTGGGGTACCATAATCCTAGTGTTGGTGTGTGAGCTAGATATCGAAGAATATGCTTCCGCCTTTGGTGTGATTCCTTGTTGTAGCTTGAAATCGGGCACATGCAAACACTAAGCATTATATCCCTAGATGCACATAAGTACAATAAAGAACCAATCATGGGCGGTATACCTTGTGATGAAGTCAAACCATTTTCATCGATTGCATAGATGGCCATTTGTGGGCATAGGAATTTTAGCCTTTGCAATCTTGCATGCCAAATTTCTTGAGGACATCTTTGAGTATTTCTCTGAGATATGAATATGCCATTGGGTTGTTGTGAATTTGAAGACCTAAGAAGAATTTCAACTCTCCATCATAGACATTTGATATTCTTCACTCATCATATAACAAATTCATCACTATAACGTTGGTCGATCAGCCAAAGATAATATCATCAACATATATTTGGCACACAAACAGTTCACCATCATATGATTTAGTAAAAGAGTAGGGTCAGTGAACGGGTGTGAAGCCATTCTTCCGAAGAATTCCTTCAATGTATCATACCACGCCGAGGGCTTGCTTGAGGCCATAGGGGCCTTATTTAGTCTGAAGACTTTGTCGAGGATTCTTTGGATCTTCAAAACCTGGGGTTGAGCAACATATACTTCTTCCTCAAAGCTTACCATTGAGGAATGCACTTTTCCATCCATTTGATATAAAGTGATATTGTGATGGTTAGCATAGGCGAGTAATATCGAATAGACTCAAGTCTAGCGGCAGTGCAAAAGTTTCATCGAAATCAATTCCTTCAACCTGCGTGTAGCCTTGAGCTACTAGTGGTGCCTTATTCCTCACCACAAGACCATTTTCATCTTGCTTGTTGCGGTAGATCCACTTTGTGCCAATGATATTATGCTTGCGAGGATCGGGCGTTTGACCAGTTCCCGGGCGTTTTGAGCTCAACATGTAATTCTTCTTGCATGGCCTGAATCCTCCGGCTCGAAATGCTTCATCTACCTTAGTGGGCTCTGTGATAGAGACAAAAGCATAGTGCCCAAAAGTTAGATAAATGTGAAGCTTTTGGGGTGAGAGGACTGGCCTTCAATGTCATCAATCTTGTCAACACTTCTTTTTCAGCGAGGATGAGCTGGTTGTCTTAGAATTTGATCATTTTCCTCGGCACCATTTTCTTACATTATCTTGGTGCATCACTTGGCGTTCTTGCGTCAGGAATGAATTCTTCAGTTTCTTGATGGGAATGACATCCTCGGTTGCCTTGAACCGATGGATCCTCGGTGCTGGTTAAATCTAACAGAAGGTAGGTGCTCTCTTTGCGAGCCATTAGTTTCATCGAACCGCACATCTGTGTCAACAATCTTGTGAAGTCCGATGTTGAAGACTACTAGGTGTCGAGTCCTTTCCGTAACCAAGCATAAAACCTTCATGTGCTTTGGGCAAATTTAGAGTGGTGGTGAGGATCTCTAATCCAGCATTTAGCACGAAGACTTTGAAATAACAATTGGGTTTCTTGTCGGTGAGGAGTTCATGGCGTCTTCTTGAAGAATTTGTGAAGATATACTGTGATGATGTGTACCGTGTCAATTCTTCAATCGGAAGCGACTAGGCGTTTTGTATTCATCAAGCATAGTCGAGCCATCTCAACAAGGTTCGTTCTTGCGCTCCACGGCCCATTTCTTTGAAGAGTTAAAAGGGCGGATAACTCATGAGTAATACCAAGTTCATCAAGATAATCATCAAGACCGAATTCTTGAACTCAGTTCCATTGTCACTTGTGTGCTTGATCTTCACACCAAAGTTGGTTGAAGCCCTCGAGGAAAATCGTTTGAAGATTTCCTGCACTTGATTTTAAGTAACAATGTGTACCCAATTGAGAGTAATCATCAACAATAACAAAGCCATATAGTGATGCATCATTAGTGGTGAGTAATGATTGGGACCAAAGGGTCCATGTGAACAATTCGAAGGGACAGTAGTGGTCATGATAGTCTTAATGGATGCTTGGCCTTGGTCATTTTCCACTTCACAAGCTCCATAAGTGATCCTTGAGGAATTTGACATTCTCAATGCCAATGACATGCTTCTTCTTTAAGTGTGTGCAAATTCCTCATGCTGCGTGACCAAGTTCGATGCCATAGCCAACCTTGAAGCTTTAAGTAGACACCACGGCTGGTTGTGGTCTTGGAAAAATCAACAATATACAAGTCTCCTCTCCTAAAGCCTTGAAGACTTTGGAATTGTCGACTTCCATAAACAACACAGATACTTAAAGATAACAACCATATCAAGATCACAAAGCATTGAGGGACATGAGTTATATCCTAAAGACTCAACAAGCATGACTTTGTCCATGTGCATGTCCTTAGAATTGCAACCTTACAAGTCCCAATACGACTTTTGCCTTTGTAAAAAGATGATATGCTTGGAATGAGATGGGATAAGGGGCATCCATCAATAGATTCTTGTCACCGTCATGTGATTTGTACATCCACTATGAGAACCCACTCGGTGGCTTTGGGTTGTCATCCTGCGGATGAATTAGTAACTTACGATCTCATATACTTCATCGGTGAAGAATATGATTCAAGTTCATAGATGAATTTCATCATCGGTATATAGAAAGTAGTATGAGGGCGGGAAATGAAAGTTCATTTCATCATGATTGCTCGTCCTTCGGCATTTTTGGGCCCCGCAAATTCTTGGGCGTTTGAGGCCGGGAGACGACCTAAGAAGAGATTAGTTCTTTTCTTCACCACCCACATCGAAGGGGTGGCAAAGAGTTCATCATTCGAGCACTATGAGAATGGTGGCATAGAGGCCAAACCATTCGTTTCACATAAGAGGGTTAGGGTAAGCATATGAATAAGCGGAGAAATTCTTGAGGACTTATGAACATATTGGTTTGAAGAATAATGCACATATTCATGCCCTTAGCTCTACCCGAAAACAGTTGTTAACGATGATAATCATATGAATTTGATCCTTTTGAGAATTTGATCCACGTGAAATTTGGTCCGTATGAGGACTTGGATCCATATGAAAATTTTGTCCATATGAAGAATTTGATCTGGGGTTCTTTTCTTCACGGGTGTCATGAGGACATTCCGAAGACTTTCAAGACATTTCTTGGGAACAGATTTTCTTCATGGGGACCGTTCTGGATTAGTGCCAACATATCTGCAAATACTTCACCATTCGATTTTTGAACAGTTTATAGTTTGAGTCAAATGACTCATCATCGAATGAAATTCACATGTAAAACCAGATAAGTTAGATGGATCATGGAGGTCCCTTTGCGCAACCCATGAGGTTTTGGGATCTTTTCGGGCTTCGATCGTTCCATCCATTGAGTTTCCTCTCAAAGGCAATACCCTCTTTCCTAGGGTTCTTTGAGGATCTGCTTTTAAGCACATCACAAATCGATGCCCTTTGAGGCTTTTTACATGCACTCATGTACAATTCCTTCAGCCCTGCATTCGGTGATACTAGCAATTCCTCGGATGAGGAATTAGTGATAGCGGAGGCGGTGAAGAATTTATAACAGTTGAAGCATTTGAACATTGGTGAAGAATTAGCGATTCACGTTCAATGCACTTTAAGCATGGAAACAAATTCTTCTTGAAAGGCTGATTTGTTGAGCAAGTAATGAATGGCTCCTTCGAAGATCTTCATAACTCCTCTTAGCTTCTCAAGATCTTGCTTTCTTTGAAGAAATTCATAGAAAGTTTCTCATGATCGGAATAAAGAGTGTTATGATGACTTGAAACGTCAAGCCTAGGTGAACTTCAAGATTTTGTCGGGATCGATCCATTTCTTCACCTAACATATCATCACTCTTATCTAGCATGTTTTGAACCTTTTCAAAAGCCCTTTGTTGTTTATAGCAATCTTAGCAAGTTTAGAGTAGCTGGGCTTGAGATCCTCATCGATTCATTTTCACTAGATTCGGAGGAGGTGTAATTGAGTACCTTGGCACCTTTTGCCATGAAGCAATAGGTGGGGCGTAGTCATCATTTTCCTCATCGAGGTTTGTTGGCGAGTCATTTTCTTGATGTTGAAGATGGATTTCTTGGCGTAAGCGATGAAGAGCCGGACTAGCCACACGTTGATTCTTGAGACTCCTCCTCTTCCTCATTTTCCTCGATTCAGCTTGAGTCCATTTCCTTGCCAATGAATGCGAGCCTTTTGGAGCTGCTCTTCTTGTGAGAAGAAGGCTTTGAGGATTTTGATGATGAAGATTTTGATGATTTCTTCTTCTTCTTCACGTCATCGAGGCTGTAATCCTTGTGTTTCTTCTTCTTCAATTCCTTTTCCACGAGGACAATCTTGGATATAGTGACCAGGTTTCTTGCATTTGTGGCAAAGTCTTGCTTATAGTCACTAGATGAGGAATCACTGCTTTTTGAGGATTTTCCAAACGACCACGTCTTGTGAATTTCTGGAATTTCTTCACGAGCGATGCTAGCTCTGGCCAAATTCTTGAGGTCTCCAAGGCTACTAGCGAGTCTTCACTCTCGATTCAGATTCAGCCTTGGCCTTGAGACGCGTGTTCTTCCATAGCGGAACCATAGAGATCTCTCTTTTGAGCAATTGGAACTTCGTGAGTATTTAGCCTTTCGAGGATATCGGCAGGATCAAGAGACTTGTAGTCAGCTCGTTCTTGTATCATCGTGCGAGTGTCAAATGAGGAATCAAGCGATCTTAGCAATTTCTTCACCACCTCATAGGTCGGTGATGTCGGTGGCACCAGTGCTTGAAGCTCATTTGAGATGTCGGTGAAGCGATCGAAGGTTTGTTGAACATTTTAGTTGTCGAGTCTTTTGAAGCGGTTGAAGAGATTCGAAGAACATCAACTCGAGAGTCCGCTGAGTTGAAACACCTTCATTACTTTGGACACTTTGTCCCAAATGAGTTTAGCGATTCAAAGCACTCACTCTTCCATATTGACCTTTGCTCGAGATGGCCACATATGATATTCTTAAGCGAGAATCGAGTTGCTTGAATCTCTTCACATCAGCATCATTCAGGAGAGGTGTGGTGAGAAACACCTTTGTCACAACATACGAGATCGTTGTCAATTGCTTCAAGATGCATTAGCATTTTGTTCTTCGATGAGGGTAGTCCGTCCCATCGAAGGTAGGACAACCCTGCTGAGACCTTGATCATACCTGCGGTCGACATAACTAAAACTCCGGTGGTTAAACCAAAATCACCAGAACAAGGGGTACCTTGCTCGATACCAATTGAAAGTCGTTATATCGACTAGAGGGGGTGAATAGCGATTTTATGAATTTTACAAATTCTTCGAGAATTTGCGGTGAGAAATTCCTTGCGAAGAAATACATGCAGCGGAATAAGTACTCAGAAATAAACATAGCAGATTACAAGCATAGTCATCATGATGAAATGAAGACAATCGAATCGGCGTAATCACGGATAACACAAGATGAAGACAACGGTGAAGAAATTTGGGGAAATT
>JAHIAM010013068.1:0-12228 GCA_021605205.1 Aegilops longissima
AACCCCCCCCCCGCAACCCTAGCCGCCCCCTCTCTCCGCCCCCTCTCCCCCCCTCAGATCCAATGGGATGGGCCGATCCTCGCCCAGGCACGCCGCTCGCCCGCCCGTCATGGCCTTCCCCCGGACTACTACCCGCCCAGCCTTGGGAGCTCCCTCCTCCCCTCGTCGCCCCGAACGAGCTCCCTGCCCATGGTGCCCAACCCCTCCGCCTCCCAGCCGGCCAGTGCCTCCCAACCGCCTCCTCCGGTCGTCCCGGCCTCCATCGGCCCTTGCCTGTCCGACCCCCACGAGGCCCTCTCCTCTCCTCCCTCCGAATGCCCGTGGCGTCCTGCCCCCTCGACCTCCGGTGCCCTCCCCGTTCCTCTCTTCTTCCCCCAGTCGCCCGTCTCGTCGCCCGCCCGCTCCGGTTGCCGACCCGTTCCTCTCCCTCCCCCTCGCCCGGCCGTGGTCAGAGCCACCGACAGGCGCCTCGCCCCTCGACCGCCTTGCGTCGCCTTGGTCTCTCCCTCCGAACCCCGTCGGGCCGTCGCCCGAGCATCACCGTCGGCCCTTCCCGTCGACCACGAACCCCGTGGTTTGGCCATCTCGGCAATCTTGCCGCAGAAGAGCTTCGGAGCTCTCCACTTTGCCTATGTGCACCGCCGGGACCCTTGAGTCAGTGACCGGTGGCTAATGCCTTGACCCCATGGCGTGTTGACCGGTCATTGTTGTGGCCGAGGCCACTTACATGCAGCCCAGCGCCCAGAACGTTTTATAAAAAGAAAAAGGGAATAAAAATAAAATGAAAATGAATTAAAACTAAATAACTAATTAATTAATTAAGTAATTAATTAATCTAATTAATCGATTAATTAACCTAATCACTAATTAACCTAATTAACTAATGTTAATTAACTTTGATTAGGTTAATTAGATAGACGAATGACATGCGGGACCCACACTGGGGTTGACTCGATCAACCTGTACTGTGACGTCGGCATGACATCATCTTGATGTCATAAATGCATTTGAAATTAATTAAATAATTAATTAAATTCCGAAATTAATAAAATCTTTTAAAATCATATCTTTTAATCCGTAATCGGTTAAAATATTTTCAACATGAAGTTGCTCGAGCGGCGAGGCGAATCCGGATCGCGATCGTTCGTCCACCACACCCTCTAACCTATCGAACCTGCAAACTTTCCTCTCGGTTCATCACATCGACAAGCGTCGGGCGGAAAACTTCCGGATGTTTTCCCCTAACGATACCCCTCATACCCACGTTAGATGCGCCTAGCATCGCTTCTTGACATTCATGCATCGATATGCATCTGTTTACTTGGTATTCATTGTTTCTTCCCCTCTTCTCTCGGTAGACTACTGAGGCCAAGCCTGCTGCTTTGCCCGGTTCGACTACGGTGTTGTGACCCTCTCTCTTGCCGAGCAACCAGGCAAGCCCCCCTTGATCACGGATATGCCTACTCTTATCTACCTTGCTTGCATTAGAGTAGTATAGCATATTCTTGTTTTCGGATACTCCTATCTTTTTGCATCTTTGTCCTTGTAACCATTGTTACCTTACGCAATCCTATATGCTTAGTATAGGATGCTAGTACTTTCATCTGTGGCCCTACTTTCTTGTCAAATGCCGTGCTATACTATCGGGCGTGATCACTCGGGAGTTGATCACGGTATACTATATACTTATACATGATACATGTGAGACTAAAGTGAATTGGTGATGGAGCACCATGAGTGGATCTTTGTGGCGGGCGAGGCGGAGTTGAGACCGCCTAGGAGAGAGTGGGCCGCCCTTTTCGGCGTTCGCGGATACTTAACGCGCTTGAGGTCTTGGTATTTGATCGGTTGGCTCTGAGCTTATCGCACTAACCATCTCTGGGAGTAGTTATGGGTATCCGCGTCGTGGTATCGGCGAAATGCTTGAGCGTCGGCTGACGGGCGGGCGTCGGATTGGGTGGACGCTGATGGGCTGATGCGCTACGGCGCGTCGCATAGCGTCGGGTGTGCTTTCGAGCGATGGGCCCGGACCCTGGCCAAGTTTAGACGGCGTGTTGGCCTCTCTGTTGTGCCTAGGTGGGGCTGCGGCGTGTTGATCTTCTGGCGGGCATGACCGGAAAGTGTGTCCGCCAAATGGGATCAAGCGTCTTTGGGTAAGATGGTGCACCCTGCGTGATTAATCTATTCGGATAGCCGTGATCTTGATGAGGGCGACTTGGAGTTGTACCTTGAGCTTATGACAACTAGAACCGGATACTTGATAAAACACACCCTTCCAAGTGCGGATACAACGGTGGTCGCTCTCGCTCGGGGATATGGCGAGGATTGCCGGGTAGGATTATGCTATATGATGTTACTTGGAGGACTTGGTTGTCCTCCTACATTTGCAAGGCGGTGTCGAGCGTAGTCTTCGTTAAGACTACTATCCCCTCTTATTACGGCTTTCTGATTCGGTCCAGATATGGCCTTTACATATATCCATGCATATGTAGTGTAGCTCCTTGCTTCAGTACTTTGGATGAGTACTCACGGTTGCCTTGTTCCCCTTTTCCCTATCTCTACTCGATTGCTGCAATCAGACGATGGAGCCAGGATCGGCCACCGCCTCTGGCGACTACTACTCAGGGCGCCTACTACTACGTGCGAGCCCAGCGGCGACCGGGAGTGACCTAGGAGGATCCAGGCGGGGCTGTCCTCTTCGATCCGTATCGGTTTGTGCTAGCCATCTTATGGCACCTTGTTTAACTTATATCGTACTCGAGATATTGTTGCTTCGTGACTAGATCTATGATCGAGCACTTGTATTCGAGCCCTCGAGGCCCGGCTTGTATTATGATGCTTGTATGACTTATTTTATTGTAGAGTTGTGTTGTGATATCTTCCGTGAGTCCTTGATCTTGATCGTACACATTTGCGTGCATGATTAGTGTCTGATTGATCGGCGTCTGAAGTATTCGAGCCATTTGCTGTAGAATCCCCTTCCACACTCCTTGGCTGAAGTCGAGTCTAGACATTGCAAAACTTTTACTAACTTGGTTGTGTGCCTTACGACCCATACGTCGCCATCGGGTGGTACTAGGATCTTTTACTCCTCGACCTTTACTCGGGACTCTGAACTCTCTTCTACTCGGGTTAAGCGGTTTTACTAACTATCACTAGGATCGTGACCGCATCACCCCAAAGTTGGATATAGCCTTAGTTGTTCTTGAAATTGTATTTGAGCAATTTCCTCACATCATATGACTCCTTTGAAGCGTCTTTGTTTGAGATGGAACCCACGAGGCGGTAAATGCGCCACCTGACGGCCATTGGTGCCTCGGGATCACTGCGGTGCTAGCGAGATGATGACCTATCGGGTTATCGGCACCACAGTACCGTCTATGAGAGTACCGGGACTATAACCGGAGGCGATGCAGCCATCGTCCACCTCTACTCTCGGGGTATGAGTCCACTCTTGTCTGCACACGCACATGGTGTTGGAGTGACCATCGATATGGCAGTCCCGATGCTGCTTATCTTTGTCGACCGTCTTCGTGCGAGTATCGAAGTTGGACACCTCCCCTTGAGGCACATTGCTATCGTATCGATGTTGGTGAGAGGTTACTACTGCTGCCTACACCACTTGTCACGAGCCCTTCCACCATCGAACTTTGTTACGCATCGATGGGCTGGATCGAGCTAACGAGCTCTTAGCCACGAGTTGTACATCACCGTCGGCACCTCTACCGTGCTCGGCTGATGCACCCTGTCCGTCCGGAGAGCTGCGCGTTCTGCGATCTACCGCCAGGACCGTGATGCCCGGGTGTCGGTTGGCATCGTGGGAGGCTACTCTCGCGCAGCCCTTTACGCCACACGGGCGTCGGATTCAGCACGAGTATCCGGCCCCAGTCAGCGGCGTGGAGGACTATCCTTGCCCTTTACCAGCTTTCAGGCTCGACTACCTCTGCGATCCGCGTGGGGCTGAGGTGAACTTGCTTGTTAGTGTTTGATGTGTTGCTGCGACTGCGTGCGCCTATGATGTAGTAGTCTATGTCTTGGACTCTATGTATCGAACTCTATGCATGATTCCTTTTGTAAGGTATGCCAACTACTATGTAGTTCCCATCATGCTGCTTTCATTATGCATGTTTCATCATGAATGATTCTGTCTTGCTTAATTTCTCAAGTCTTGAACTACCCTGTATATAATAGCGAGGATGGTTAGGCCAGCGAGTCGTGGTCGTGGTGCCAACTTTCCACCACTTTGAGTACATGGCTGGTATGATCCAACAGCTTGAGATGAATCGCGATTCATGGAAACATGATGGCTCGGTTCCTCGCCCCAATATGAACGGCACCCAAGCGGAACAACTCTGCGAGGATTTCATCGCTGAATCCGGCGTGTACGCAGCTCAACCCACCCGGATCTTGATGGTAGCTCCGTGACATCACCTATGAGATGGAGTCTGCTGATGTAGCCCCGACTATGTCACCTTTGCTTCCTTCTTCACGAAGGACCCGACTCAATGGTGGGACAGCCACGGCGTACTCTGCCGGTTGGAACACTCATCACTGGCGGACTTCGGGCTGCCTTCGTGCCGCTTCATCCCTCAAGGGGTCATGGACGGAAGAAGCGTGAATTCATAACCTCACCCAAGGCAACAAAATTTGAAGCCTATCGGCAAGAGTTCTTGGACTTGTCTCGCTATCTGAAGAGGATATTGCAACTGATGCCGCCGACGGGGAGAAGTTCGTGGCGGTCTTCAGGCGACATCAAGCTCGCACTCCTAGTGCGACTTTGCTGATTGCCACCTTGGTGAACAAAGCTATCAATGTCGAAGCTGAGTGCGGGAATACGAGCTCTACGCGAACCGTGACACGAGCTCATCTTGGGCCCGTCCTCTGACGCAAGATATGGATTCCCAACAGCATGTACGCGAATACTCACGCTTCAAGCGAACTATGCTACACCTCGTGCGCCTCAACTAAGCAGCGACTTCCAGCTCCACCACCCCAAGCTCTGTTCCCTCCCAATAATGGCTTATGCTTGCGGTGCGGACACGAACACGTGCTAGAGAATGCAACGAGAACCAGAATCAGTGGCCCTTCGGCGGTGGCCGTGGAAACACGGACCATAACAACACGCCAAGTCTTATGGGCAAGCTCGGCCAACCACGTTGATCGAGCGAAGCTCAAGACCACACTTCTTGTGATGGGTACACTCCTCGTAAATTCGTACACGCATCTGTTTTATTCGATTAGGAGCATCGCATTCATTCATGTCGAAGACTTTGCATACAAACACGGCGTTAAGTGTGAAGAGATGAACTCTTCGGTAGTGGTAAAAACCCATTGGGACAATGTCAAACCTCCATGGTTGGCGTCGGCGTCCCGTGGAAATCGAAGGTTGGAATTCTATGCCTCCCCATTATCCGAAGGCGTCTAACATCGACCTCATTTTGGGGATGGATTGGTTGAAAGCGCATCTGGCGTCGATCGTTTGCGCCACTAAGACCGTCCATCTGCTCACCCTTCGATGAAATCATAGCTACAATGCTCTGGTTCAAGATCGAGAGGCAAGGCTCTATGCATTGAATGCATTGAGCGCCGCACCCTCGAGGAATTGAAAACATTCTGTCGTTTGCGATTTCCAAGGCGTCTTTCTGAAGAACTTCGAGGATTCCCCAGCTAGAGTGTCGAATTCGTCATCGACTTGAAACCGAGCACCACTCCTATAAGCGTCCCTACAAGATGCCGCGCATGAACTCCTTGAACTAAAGGAGAAATCGACAAATCTCTTCAAGCGGCTTCATTACGCCCAAGTTGCTCACCTTAGGGAGCACCTTCTCTCTTTGTCAAGAAGAAGGATGGGACAAACCGATTGGTCCAAGACTACCGTCCTATAAATCAAGCTACCATTGAATAAGTATCCTCTTCCTCGGATCAATGATCTTTATGATCAATTGGCTGGTTAATCGGTGTTTTGAAACTTCGACTTGAGGTTGGGTTACCACCAGATCCGTGTTCGTGAGGAGGATATCCCCAAGACCGCATTTGTGACTCGTTATGGTTCATACAGTACACCGTCATGTCTTTCGGCAACAATGCTCAGCCACCTTCTCTTTGATGAACTATATATTCATGGATTACCTCGACAAGTTAATGTGGTTTATTTGGATGATATCTGATCTATTCAAGAATGAAGAAGAACATCTTGAACATCTTAGTCTTGTCTTTGGAAAAGCTACGAGCATCAACTCTATGCCAAGTTCTCCAAGTGAATTAGCTTCCAAGTAACCTACCTTGGGCATGTCATTTCTAAGGATGGTATTGCCGTCAACCCGAAGAGTTCGGGCCATTCTCGATTGGACTCCTCGAAGAGCGTTAAGCAAGTCGGAAGTTTTCTCGGTCTCCGACTATTGCCGTCGATTAGTCGAGAACTTCTCCAAGATTGCCGGCCTCGACTAACTTTGTTGCATAAGGCGTCAAATTCAATGGCGAGATAAATGTCGGAAAGTTTCCGGGCACTCAAAGACAAGTTGCGTCGCCCGATGCTAGCTCCTCGATACTAAGAAGGACTTCGTCATTTTCTGCGGCGCTTCTCGTCAAGAGTTTAGGCGGTGTCCTAATGCAAGGCGCAAAAGTGGTTGCTTATGCCTCTCGGCGATTCGCCCTCACGAGAGAACTACCCAGTTCATGACCTCGAACTTCTGCGTCATTCATGCACTAAGCGTGGCGACATTACCTTCTCGTGTCGTTGCGAGATCTTCATGACCACCAAAGTCGAAATTGTTTTACTCAGCCAGGAACCTGAACCTCCTCGGGAGATGGATGGAGGCTGTTGCAGACTTTGATTTGGGTATTTCCTATCGCGAGCAAGGCTAATGTAATGGCTGATGCCTTGAGCATAAATCTTCTGCAACCACCTTGAGGTTCACAAAGTTCAGCCCTCACTTGTTGAAGAATTAAGCTAAACCTCCATATTGTTCCTCCGGGTTTTCGCTCCCCTCCTCCGGGAGTTCCATAAGATGAATCTCCGTGTTGTTCCCAGGGTTCCCTTTATACCGCTGTTGAACCGATCTCGTGGGCACCATAAAGACAATGCAGGATTTGACTCGAAGTCTACAAGCTTAAACAAGACATCGGAAAGAAATCCCTCATCCTTCACTATTCTGATGATGGCGCCTTGTACTTCAAGGCCGCCCTAGTGGTGCCGTGTGAAGGAAAATCTGAATATGACTCGAAGGTTATGAAAGAAGCTCATGATCGCCTCTATGTATCCATCCGGTAGTACAAAGATGTATCAAGACATTAATGGAGATTACGGTGGTCTAATATGAAGCGGGACATTGCTCGCTATGTTTACGAGTGTGGCGTTTGCCGTCGTATCAAGCGGAACATCAAAGGCCTCTTTGGAACTCGCAACCTATCTCTATTCGAATGGAAATGGGACCATGTTGAAATGGACTTAGTCCTTGGATTTCCCAAATCGCGAAAGGTAATGATGCTATTCTTGTCTCATTGACCGGCTTTCTAAAGTTGCACATTTTCGGCGGTCAAAAGCGATCCTTGCTAGCACTTGACCTCTATATGTCGAAATTGTTTCACTTCACGGTATTCCGGTTTCGATTGGACCGTGGCAGCTTATTCACTTCAAGATTACGGCAAGTTTTCAAAGCTATGGGGACTCATTTATCTTTATCTTTTTCATCCAGATCTCAAGGCAAGTTGAGCGTGTCGCAAATTCTCGAACATGCTTGAGCTTTGTGTCTCATTCGAGAAATGGGAGAAATCTCTCCGTATCTTTGAGTTCTCTTATAATAATAGCTATCAAGCTAGTCGAAGATGGCCCCCTTGAAGTGTTATATGGGCCAAAGTGCGAACCCTCTAACCCGAAGCGGGAGCGTCCACTCTTGGTCGGATATTATCCAACATGCCGAAGAACAAGTCCGCATTATTGCGAGAATCTCAAGGCTGCTCAATCGCGTCAAAAGAGTAATTATGACCGTCATCACAAAGACATGGTCTATCAACTTTGGCGAAAAGGCCTATCTTGGCGTTACACCAATGAAGGTGCTCACCGCCCGGGATCAAGGCAAGTTAGCTCCTGCTATATTGGCCCATTCACTATTTGGAAGGCGTGGAAAAGTGGCTTATCAAGCTGGAGCTTCGTCGAACCTTTCTCGAGTTCACGATGTGTTCCGTGTCACAACCGCTGCTTCAAGGACCCAATCCGCGATGGACCATGAAGTGCTCATTACAAGGACCTCTCCTATAAAGAGCATCCGGTCCGCATTCTCGACCAAGCTGAGCGCCCCGTCGGGAAAGGCGATCAAGTTCCTCAAAAGTCGATGGTGAATCACTCGAAGATGAAGCCACACAGGAGCGCGAGGATCGTCTTGAGATGAATATCCGCACTCTTTCCTTCTACCTCCTAAATCTCGGGGCGAGATTTCTTGTAATGGAGGAGATTTGTACCCGGGATGGTTATGCACAGTGATCACCTCGTTCTTGTGCCAAACCTCTCTTTGATTGAACCCGTTCTAAAACAAAAATCAAAACTAAAACAAGCGATAAAAGTTTCAAAACAAAAAAAAAATGTTAGGGGTTGTCTAAAAGCTAACCTAATTATGGTGGGGTGCACTAATTTTGTAAAATGCTGGCATTTTAAATAAACTAAAAAGAAAAGGAAGAAAAAGAAAAAAAAAAAGAGGGGGGAAAACCCTTCCCTTAGTCCCCCTTTGGGCCCATTTTCCCCCAGAAAGGGAAAAAACCCCCCCCCTGGACCCTAGCCTTCTCCTCCCCCCACTCTCCCCCTACGATCCAATCGGGATCGGGCCCGATCTCGGAGCGGCTCGTCCCCCCGCCCGGGCCTTCCCCAGGACTTACCCCCCTTCCTTTGGGTCCCTCCTCCCTCTGTTGCCCCAGGACTCCGGCCCATGGTCCCCCAAACCCCCGCCTCCCACCGGGGGCCCTCCCAACCGCCTCCTTTGTCCCCCTCCCCGCCCTTTGCCTGTCCCGGCCCCCCGAGGCCTCTCCTCTCCTCCTCGGGTGCCCGTCGCCCGGCCCTCTGGCCCGTTCCCCCGCCCCCTCCCCGTTCCCTCTCTTCCCCCCCCCGTGCCCGGCTCGTCCCACCCACCCCTGATGCCACCCTTCCTCTCCTCCCCCTTGGCCCCGGGTCAAAACCAGACAGGGCCCTCGCCCCTCCCGGGGAAAGCCCGGGTAGGTCTCCCCCCCAACCCGTCGGATGCCCTCGCCGCCCCTCTGGGCCCTCCCCCTCGACCAGACCCCGGGTTGGCCATCTCGGAATCTTTGGCAGACTTCGAACTCTCTCCCTGCCTATGTGGCCCGAGACCTGTTGGACTTGATGCCCCAAAGCCCCATGGGTTTGCGGTCGGCCCTTTGGGGGCCCAAGCCGGGCCACCACAGACCCCCGGAGCGTTTTATAAAGAAAAGGGAATAAAATAAAATGAAAATGTTAAAACTAAATAACTAATTAAATAAATAATTAATTAATTAATAATTAATTAATCTAATTAATCGATTAATTAACCTAATCACTAATTCAATTAACAATGTTAATTAACTTTGATTAGGTTAATTAATAAAACGAATGACATGGGACCCACGGAGGGTTGACTGTAACCTTTATTCTGACTCGCATGACATCATTGATGTCATAAATGCATTTTCGAAATTAATTAAATAATTAATTAAATTCAAAATTAATAAAATCTTTTAAAAATCATATCTTTTAATGTTCCGGTTAAAATATTTTCAACATGAAAGTTGCTCAGGGCAGGAGGCGTCCGGATCGCGGTGTTGTCCACCCCGCCTCTAACCTATCAACCTGCAAACTTTCCTCCGGTTCTAACGGGGGTGGAGCGGAAAACTTCCGGATGTTTTCCCCCTAACATACCCCCATACCCACGTTAGTCGCCTAGCATCGCTTCTTGACATTCATGCATCGATATGCACTTGTTTACTTGGTATTCATTGTTTCTTCCCCTCTTCTCTCGGTAGACTACGAGGCCAGCTTTCTTGCTGCCGATTCGACTACGGTGTTGGACCCCTCTCTTGCGAGCAACCGGCAAGCCCCCTGATCACGGATATCGCCTACTCTTATCTACATTGCTTGCATTAGAGTAGTATAGCATATTCTTGTTTTGGATACTCCTATCTTGCTTTGCATACTTTGTCCTTGTAACCATTGTTACCTTACGCAATCCTATATGCTTAGTATAGGATGCTAGTACTCATCTGTGGCCCTACTTTCTTGTCCTGCGCGTGCTATACTATCGGGCGTGATCACTCGGGAGTTGATCACGGGTATATCTATATCTTATACATGATACATGTGAGACTAAAAGTCGGAATTGGTGATGGAGCACCATGAGTGGATCTTTGTGGCGGAGCGGCGGGGCAGGTTGAGACCGCCTAGGAGAGGTGGACTGGCCTGTTCGGCTGGATACTTAACACTCGAGGTCTTGGTATTTGATCGAGTTGGCTCTGAGCTTTGCACTAACCATCTCCGGGAGTAGTTATGGGTATCCGGCGTCGTGGTATCGGCGAATACTTGAGCGTCGGCTGAAGGCCTATGTGGATTGGTGGAGCGCTGATGGGCTAGAGTGCCTTCGGCAGCGTGCATAGCGTCTGGGTGTGCTTTCGAGGCGATGGGCGGACCCTCGGCGCAGGTTTGAACCGGCGTGTTGGCCTCTCTGTTGTGCCTAGGTGGGGCTGCGGCGTGTTGATCTTCTGGCCGGGCATGACCGGAAAGTGTGTCGACCAAATGGGATCAAGCGTCTTTGGGTAAGATGGTGCACCCTGCGGTTAATCTATTGGATAGCCGTGATCTTGATGGGGCGACTTGGGTTGTACCTTGAGCTTATGACAACTAGAACCGGATACTTGATAAAACACACCTTCCAAGTGCGGATACAACCGGTGGTCGCTCTCGCTCGAGGGATATGGCGGGATTGCCGGGTAGGATTATTGCTATATGATGTTACTTGGAGGACTTGGTTTGTCCCTCCTACATTGGCAGAGCGGTGTCGAAGCGTAGTCTTCGTTAAGACTAACTATCCCCTCTTATTACGGCTTTACGATTGGTCCATGATATGGCCTTTACAATATATCCATGCATATGTAGTGTAGCTCCTTTGCAGTACTTTGGATGAGTACTCACGGTTGCCTTGTTCCCCTTTTCCCTATCTCTACTCGATTGCTGCAATCATCGATGGAGCCAGGATCGAGGCAACCGCCTCGGCGACTACTACTCTGGGGCGTACTACTCGTGCAGCCGGCGGCGACGGGAGTGACCTAGGAGGATCCCAGGCGGGAGGCTGTTCCTCTTTCAATCCGTATCGGTTTGTGCTAGCCATCTTATGGCACCTTGTTTAACTTATATACGTACTCGAGATATTGTTGCTTCCATTTCGTCTATGATCGAGCACTTGTATTCGAGCCCTCGAGGCCTGGCTTGTATTATGATGCTTGTATGACTTATTTTATTGTAGAGTTGTGTTGTGATATCTTCCGTGAGTCCGTTGATCTTGATCGTAACATTTGCGTGCATGATTGGTGTCGATTGAATCGGAAGCGTCAAAGCATCCCAGCTTAATTCTGCTAGTCCTCGAGTTGGCAAATGATAAAAGATAATTTTTGATGGGGAATGCTAGTTGGCATAATTCCATTGTAATTCTTCTTAATTGTGAGATGAATATTCAGATCCGAAGATTCAAGACAAAGTTCATATTGACATAAAAATAATAATACTTCAAGCATACTAACTAAGCAATTATGCCTCTCAAAATAGCATGGCTAAAAAGTTCATCCCTACAAAATCATATAGTTTAGTCATGCTCCATTTGTCACACAGAATGCTATCATCATCACAACCCGATGACAAGCCAAGCAATTATTTCATGCTAAGTAATCTCAAACTCATAAACCTTCACGCAATACATGGCGTGAGCCATGGATATAGCACTATGGATGGAATAGAATATGATGATGGGGTTATGTGGAGAAGACAAAAAAGGAAGGTCTCACATCACGAGGCTAATCAATAGGCTATGGAGATGCCCATCGATTGATGTTAATGCGGTAGGGATTGCCATCAGCGGATGCACTAGAGCTATAAATGAATGAAACTCAACAAAAGAAACTAAGTGGGTGTGCATCCAACTTGCTTGCTCACGAAGACCTAGGGCATTGAGGAGCCCATTGTTGGAATATACAAGCCAAGTT
>JAHIAM010013070.1:0-11556 GCA_021605205.1 Aegilops longissima
GGAAGTTATGTTGGCTCACCGACTACTTCCGTCGGGAAAGTTGGTCTTCCATACGCCCCATTTAAAGTAGCCATCAAGCACTCTTTGGGATAGCTTTAAGCCCGCTTTAATACCACATTATGCATCTCTTAAACTTAAAATGCGGGTCCACGAGGCATCATTTCATTAAAGGGAAGCTCGCGTGTCCCTCAAGGAAAGAATGTGAGACTGCCTTAACAGCCTCACACTAATGAACCTTGCTGGCCAAAAGCGTCATGGTCGTTCGGACCCGGACAGTTGGCGAGTCCGGCATAAATAAACATGATGCTTACTAGCGCGTACCCCTTACAAGGGCTCCGCATGTACAACAAGAGACAATAAAGCTCAATTTTACTCATTTTGAATCATACTTTATTTTATTTACAATTACCTTTTAGCGCGATCTTTTCAAACTAAGTTCCTCTCTTTTTAGAGATGAGCAGTACTATACCCGTCGAGGATCACGGCTGCTGCGGAACCTGCGAGCGTGCGGATGGACCGTTGCAAGATTCTTTTGATTAAGACCTGCGTAAACCTTTTTCACTGTCTCTTGTTGTTACTCATCCCCGGTCTCTTATTATAACCGAGGAGGTGGCGTTTAGCATCGGCGCGTCGGTTTGCCGCGTACTGGACACGGGGGCTTACCAAGGGCATTGTTGGCCCGCTTTATAAAAGACCGAATACCTTAGGAGTGTTGGCGTCTCGAGTTAGGCCTTATATGCATCAGCTCAAATCATGTCTTTGGTCAAATGTTGGTTTTGCGGCTCCTGTTTTTTTGCCTTCGTTACATTCTATATTCTTGGCACCAGGAGAACTCCGATTGTGCCCGGTTCGGTAAACCTCCGATGAAAGCGAAACTGACTGTCATGATATAGTGAGAGCTGTCAACCACTCGATTACTCACGGAATGTTTAGAATTCCTCCGCATTAACGAAGGACCGTTTGGTCGAGGCACATCGCCACCCGAATTGAAGTGCAGTGCCCGAGGGCTATATAGTAGCCCACCATTGAACTCCTGGCTAAGTGAAAGTGATAAAGCGTTATAGTCCGGTTGCCTAGTTTGCTACCACCTCCTTTATAGGACCAAGGCGTTGGATTAAGTGTGAAAGTCGACTTCTTTGCAAACACGCACTATGCGTGAGGGTGAAGCCAACTGCCATCTTCGGAGTTATATACATATATCGTCAGCGGCGCATAGGAGGTAGTTTGCTACTTGAAGGCACAAGTATAAAAAGCTCTTACATTAAATTGAAGCGTTGTTTCATAAAATTATACATGTCATTCAAACATAACATCCTTGACCAAACGTCTCTATTAAGCAGCGCCGGAAGAACTTCCTCAAAATAGCGCTCGTGGTACTCGGCTGCCGTGCAGTGCGGGGCGCCATATCGGTGGCCTTCATCTCAGCCCAGTATGCCTTGACACGGGCAAGAGCCATCCGCCCCTTATACGCCGCGACCGCTTCATTGCATCGATACGGTACCGCACAAAGGCTGCTGCACTAAGCCAAAATAACTCTTGGTGGAGGTCCGCGGCCACAAATCTCATGACATGCTTCATGGCAAGTCCGAATAATCGATTTAGCTCGGCCCATTCGGCCAACGATCGGTCAGGAAAGAGGGCTCCGGACTATGGAATTGCGACCAAAATAGCTCTTCCCACGGCCGCGCCGGCCTCGGGCGCTCAATCGCGTCTGCGGCGCTTCGCCGCTAAGTCAGATAAGCATCCTCGAACTCCGGCTTGTCAGCAGGCATGCGGATCCGTATATTTCCTCCGCGGCGGTTTCCGGCCGCAATATCCCGGCTGACTCAGCTCCTCCTTGGCAGCTCATAGCGAGCAGGCATCCTTGGATTCGGCGGTGGCCTTTCAGGTCCTCTTGTTCCTCTTAGCGTTCCTTTTAAGAACCTCGCGGTGGTAGTATTCTTGATTTGAGGCCAAATCGGCCATTTCCTCTTTGCTTGGCGATGAGCAGCCCGTTAACTTTCAGCTCTTTGGCGCCTTCGCACCACATACTCTTCGGGCTTGCTCTTTAGCTGGGCAAGTTCCGCCAGCCTCTCCATAGCGGCACCGTCGCATCAAAACGCTACAAGTAGTAAGGCATGGTCAAGCTCCTTACGGTGTCCGGAGAAATCGCATACCTTGTGACTCGTCAAACGTTTATTGACCAGCGATGTCGCATCCGCCTCGTCAAGTTGCGCTTTTCGGCAATCCATTAATCGGCCACGGACGCCCGCCACCTACATAGAGCGGCGACATGTTAATCTTGAATTATGATCCTCGGCATTTCGTCGGTTGTGACATCGCAAATCTCGGGGCTACTATCTATCGAGCGCATTCTATATAACGCCGGAAGGTACATCATTTTTTCGTACCTCAAACCCGTCGATAAACCGGCAGCTTCATGCAATCCGCTCTCGGCGGATGCAATTCTTTCAATTCCGTAGCCATTAGCGCGCGGTGATCTTGAATATCGCTTCGCCGAGCAGGTCCTTCAGCTCCTCCGACCGCCGCGCCGATTGGCGTGGACCGTCGACCTGCCGGACTCGACTCTCTCGTGGCGACACGAATTCGCCTCGCGAAAGCGCGATAGGTGGGCGTTCACTCTCATCATCTCCCGGACGGAACAGCGAGCTCTGCTTGAAGATCCGAACTCCAATTTGGTTATCTTGAAAATAAATCTGAGGATCTTCTTTATTCCACAGGACCCCTTCTTTTTACTTGCGGCTCATTTGGAGGCTGATCCTTAGGAAATAGTGTGGCTGGGGTACTTCCGTGGCGGACTTTAAGACTTCTTTCCCGTTTGAGGCCTTGGCTTCGGGTCTTGAGCGGTCCTCTTCTCCCCTTGGAGGAGGATCCACGATCTCCTCTTCCTTGGCCTCCCCGGCCGATTGCTTCTGCTCCCCCTTCGCCTTCTTTAAAAAGGCGACCTTCAACATCTTGGTCGGCATGGGATCGGCGTGGTCTCACGGGAGGCGGACACCTTATCAACTTTGCCTTGGCTATCCACTCTGTTCAAAAGCGGCTCCTTAAAAGGCATATATATGATAAATGAATGAACAACTGCAATCGTTCAGGGTTACTTACTTGAGTATCGGGTGATTGCAGCTTAGACCTGCGTCCTCGGTCAAGTCGGACACTTCTCTTGTGATCCGAAGAACAGTTTGTACATCTCCTTGGGCGTCCGCCCATAAAATGTTAGGCTTCGTGGTCCCTCGGTTAAACTCCACGAGCGGAGGCGGCGTTTGCGAGGCGGCGCCCGAATCAGCATAACACGCACTACCACGACCAGATTGATCTCTCTTTCTTGGAGGTCTCGAATACGGCCCTACAGCGAGCGTCCTTGGGCGGCCCCAGTCGAGCCCAGTTGACCCATGATGCCAGCAGCTGTGGTGGCCCGGCGGAAGCGGTGGCGCCACCCATTTGGTGCCCACAGGGCGGTGTATAAAACCACTCCCGTTGCCTAAACCAAGCTCCTCTTGAAAAGAGCCCTCGGGCCCTGAGCATCACACTTGCTTATGACCGCCCTCGGCACTCTGCTTGCCCTCGATCATCTTGGCTCCACCTTGAAGGTCTTGAGCCACAATCCAAAGTGAGGGTAATATGGAGGAAGGCTTCACATCGACAATGAATGGCGAGATATGGAGGATGGACTCAGGATTCAAGTCATGGAAATCCAGCCCATAATAAAACATGAGCCCCCGCACAAAGGATCCGTCGGAAGCCTAAACCCCAAAGGAAGTGAGACCACGAACACCACGCTCTCGCCGGGCTCGGGAGTGGGAATGACCTGCCACAGGCAGGTAGCCTATACAAAATCTCAGGGTTAGATACTGGCGTCTCAGCTTAGCACATTTTCTTCCATGGCGGAAGAACATCCATCGGCGAGCTGGTGGGAGCGGACATCGTCGAAGGTCGGCGCGCCTAAATCTGAAGCTTTGGGTGTTAGAACTTCGTGGAGAGTGAACTCGATGGAGCGTGGAAAAAAAAGGGCCTTGGTCTCATTATAAAGAGGTTGAATACCAGAGCCCTCCCGGTGGTGATTGGGACTCGCCTTATAGAGGCGTGCCAGCGAACGGTTGGGTTACTACGTCCGTATTGATGAGAATCCGGAATAAGGGGCCGATCTCGCTTTGATAAGGCGTGCCAAGAGCACCGCCTCATCGCGCACTAAGGTGGGACGATAAAAAGCGATTGAATAAAGGCTTGGCGTGGTGTGATCACTCCGCGGAACCGTCGCGAATCATGCAGGTTATTCTCTCTCGGTAGTATGTGGAACTTGTTTTCTGAGGCGGACACTATCCTTGTGTTCAAAACCTTCTATAAGTATTCGAGGAACCCGCCTTGCAATGCGAAGACAATATCGGCGCCGGACTCGTCGTCATTAAGCCTGGTTAAAGACTCTTGAGGAGTCCTAGACTAGGGGTGTCGGATAGCGAACTATCATCTTTGGCGGACTCCTAGACTATGAAGATACAAGATTGAAGACCGTCCCTTGTCAGGATGGGACTTTTCTTGGCGTGGAAGGCAAGCAGCGGCGATCTGGATATGTAGATCTCCTACCATTGTAACGACTCTGTAACCCTAACCTATTGGTGTCTATATAAACCGAAGGGTTTTAGTCCGTGGGACGAACAACAATCATACCATAGGCTAGCTAGGGTTTAGCCTCCTTGATCTCGTGGTAGATCTACTCTTGTACTACCCATATCATCAATATTAATCAAGCGGGAGTAGGGTATTACCTCCATCGAGAGGGCGAACACAGGTAAAAGTCGTGTCCCTTGTCTCCTGTTACCATCCGCCTAGACACATAGTTGGGACCCCTACCGAGAATCCGCGGTTTGACCGACACCCAGCAAGGCTCTTGTAAACACCTTTCTCTATAATTCCCTTCAATAAGCTATTTTCTTGCTCAAGTGTAACAGCTAAGAGAGAATCATTAGTGGAATCAAGAACTACTAGAAACACCGACATTGGATTTAGCATGATTATTGTTACTACTAGAGGAAGAATCCTTCGTGTTCTTGTTACTAGACTTGACTTGAGGCATGTAAGTATGATGAGTAAATGCTTGGCAATGTAAGAAGAACTTTTCTTGCGAAGATCATCATTGATTGCCTTTAAGAACTCATGCTCTTGCTCAAGGTTGAGCTTTGCATAACTTCTCATGAGTCCTTAAAGTTCTCGATGATCTCTAAGATAGTTTCATGAGCTAACTTAAGAGTGTTTAGTTCTTTAGTTAGAAGCTCAATCTTTTCTTATCATTTTCATTCGTTTTATCTTGATTAGCATGATTAATTGACGTTTCATTATAGTAGTTGTCAACAAGTAAATCATCATCACCTAACAAGTCATCTTCATCACTATTGAAATCAACATACTCGGGGTGTGTTACCTTTGGACCTTTGGCCATGAAGCATCTTCCAATTCCTTCGTTTGGTGAATCAAATATGTCTTAGGAGTTGGTTGATACAAGTGCTAGACGGCAACACCTTCATCTTGAGTATATTAGTCGGAGTGATTTTTAGTCGGGCGGATACCCATTCACCAACATAGGCTAGATGTCTTCGTTTGTGTAGATCCTTGATGACTTGTCCTTCCTTTCGAATCCTTGCTTCTCCGTGAGGATCTTCGTTCCTAACGATCATCTCTCCTTCTCTCTCTTGGTGGTGATTCTTCTCTTCTACTTCTTCTTTTAGAGAATCTTCTCTTCTTTTGTAAGTGCCGTACACTCATTGGAATAGCGTCCGGGTCTTCAACAATTTAGCAATTCGCTCTGACTACAAGATATTTTGTCATTGTAGGACCTTGACTTGGAGCTTCTCTCTTTGCTTCTACTCTTGTAGAATTTGTTGAAGTTCTTCACCATTAAGCTCAATTCTTCATTGAAGGTTTGTTTCTCCTTGATGATGTGGGGGCTACATGAGGCTTTATAGCACCACTTGATTTGTTGTGAAGTTCTTCCTTATCCTTGATGACATCTCATGAGCAACAATTCTTCCAATGACTTCCGTTGGCTTGAGATCTTTGTAAATGGGCATCATTTGGATCAATGTGCTACGGTATCATATTTTCACCCAAGGCTCTTAGGATCTTCTTGATGATGAATCATCGGTCATCTCTTCACTTCCTAAGCAATCTCATTTGTGATAAGAGCAAGCCTAGAGTACATTTCGCGACACCTTCACCATCCTTCATTTTGAACTTGTCAAGTTGTCTTTGAAGCACATCAACTTGGATTCCTTGATGGAGTGTGCCTTCATGCATATCAATCAAGTATCTCAAATTTCCTTTGCATTCTCAAAGCTGATTTTGTTGAATTCTTGAGGACTGTCTGTTGAAGAGGATATCACAAGCTTGGCGTTATATTGCAGCATCTTCAACTCTTCACGGTAGCTTCACAGTTGGTTCTCTCCCATCAAAAATTCACCTTAAGCCAATACACAATAGCAGCAGGGGTTATGTCCAGAATATGCATTTCATCTTATGCTTCAACTAGCAAAATTAGTACCATCAAAGTAAGACCTCTCGATGATAATTTACCTCGCTAGGCCATACTCTCCTAGTTTGTGAAACCAAGGCTATGACTACTGGCAAATCAAAGCAAATGGAGACCAGCTACGATACCACTTGTAGGATCGAGGTATGTCTAGATGGGGGTGATTAGACTACTTGACCAAATAAAAACTTATCCTTTTAATTTTGTCTTTGGCAGATTTTGGCTATCTTAGCATTCAAGCAATCTTAACACAATTCAACAAGCATGCAAAGAGTATATGAGCAGCGGAAAGTAAAGCATGCAACTTGCAAGAATGTAAAGGGAAGGTTTGGAGAATTCAAATGCAATTGGAACCACAGATGTTTTTGTCATGGTTCGATAGGTGGTTCTCGTACATCCACATCGATGGAGACTTCAACTGAAGGAGTAGCAGTTGCAGCGAGGTCAGGAGCTCCACCCATGAAGGGTCCTGAAAAGCAACCTTGTCTATCCCACCATGGTAGTGCGCCCTTGAAGGACTTGCCTCACTAGTGAATCTTCACGAAGTAAGGCGATATCCTTGCTAAACTCCTTGGTTCAACTCCACAATATTGTCGGAGGTTCCCCAAGTGACACCTAGACAATCTAGGAGACACCACTCTCAAGTAACAAATGGTGTGTTGATGATGAACTCCTTGCTCTTTGCTTCAAATGATAGTCTCCCCACACTCAACTCTCTCACGGTTGGATTTGGTGGAAAGAAGATTTGAGTGGAAAGAAACTGAGAGAGCTAGATATCAAATTCATATGGTAGGAATGGAATATCTTGGTCTCAACACAAGGTAGGTGGTTCTCTCTCATAAAATGTGTATTGGAAGTGGGTTCATTCAGTGGCTCTCCGAATGAAGAGGAGGTGGAGGGTATATATAGCCTCACACAAAATCTTGTTACACACAACTTACAATCTCGGTGGGACGGTGAAAACTTCGGTCGGACCGATTCAAAAAATCTAGTGACCGTTAGGATTTTGATTGGGACCGACATACCTCGGTAGGACACGGTATGGTTAGGGATTCTGGAATAGCGTAATCTCGGTGAGACCGTTACATTCGGTGGGACCGATTTTTGTGTAACGAAGAGTTGGTCGGGAGTAAACTTTCGGTGGTGGTTAGCTCATATCGGTGGGACCGAAATGTTCTGAAAAGAATGAGGTTTACATTGCAATCTCGGTGGGACGACCGCTCATCTCGAGTGGGACCAGAAGAAAGAAGCGTTCACGAAGAGCGGAGGTTACAATCCCATCTCGGTGAGGCAAGGATCCTTGGTGAGACCGTTGCCTAGGGTTTGTGGCGGTGGCTATGTGGGACCTTGAAGTATGTCTAGAGGGGGTGATTAGACTACTTGACCAATAAAAACTTAACCTTTTCCCAATTTTAGAGTTTGGCATTTTAGCTATTTTAGGACAAGTCAAGCAATCATCACACAATTCAAGCAAGCATGCAGAGTGTTGGCAGCGGAAATTAAAGCATGCAACTTGCAAGAAAGTAAAGCAAAGGGTTTGGAGGATTCAACGCAATTGGAACACGGATGTTTTGGCGTGGTTCCGATAGGTGGTGCTATCGTACATCCACGTTGATGGAGACTTCAACCCACGGAGGGTAATGGCTGCTTGCGAGTCCACGGAGGCTCCACCCATGAAGGGTCCGAAGAAGCAACCTTGTCTATCCCACCATGGCCGTCGCCCACGAAGGACTTGCCTCACTAGCGGTAGATCTTCACAGTAGTCTCCTTGCCCTTACAAACTCCTTGGTTCAACTCCACAATCTTGGAGGCTCCCAAGTGACACCTAGCCAATCTTGGAGACACCACTCTCCAAGAAGTAACAAATGGTGCGTTGATGATGAACTCCTTGCTCTTGTGCTTCAAATGATAGTCTCCCAACAATCAACTCTCTCTCAGGTTTTGGATCTGGTGGAAGAGGTTTGAGTGGAAAGCAACAGGGAAGGCTAGAGATCAAGATTCATATGGTAGGAATGGAATATCTTGGCCTCAACACATGAGTAGGTGGTTCTCTCTCAGAAATGGTAAGTTGGAAGTGTAGGTTCTTTTGATGGCTCTCTCCGAATGAAGAGAAGAGGAGGTGGAGGGTATATATAGCCTCCACACAAAATCTAACCGTTACACACAATTTACCAAACTCGGTGGGACGAATCGTTAAACTTCGGTGGACATTTAGTAAACCTAGTGACCGTTAGTGATTTTGATTGGGGTGACATGCATCTCGGTGAGGCCGATTCGGTTAGGGTTAGGGCATAATGTAATCTCGGTGAGACCGATTACACAAACTTCGGTGAGACCGATTTGGTAATAAGCTTTCGTAGAGTTGGTCGGAGAAACTTCGGTGGGACCGATTTTCTCTTTTGGTGAGACGAAAATGTTACAAAAGGAAGCGAGAGTTTACATTGCAATCTCGGTGGGACCGATCGCTCACCGGTTAGACCGAAATGAAAGAAGCAGATTCAACCCCATCTCGGTGAGACCGAGATCCCTATCGATGAACCCGATTTGCTTAGGTTTGTGGCGGTGGCTATGACTTTTGGAATCGGTGGCGCGGATAGAAAGAATCGGTGTGACCAATTTTGGCTTTAGGTTTAGGTCATTTGTGGATGTGGGAAAGTAGTTGAGGGTTTTGGAGCATATCACTAAGCACATGAAGCAAGAGGCTCATTAAGCAACACCTCATCCTTCTTGATAGTATTGGCTTTTCCTATAGACTCAATGTGATCTTGGATCACTAAAATGTAAAATGAAGAGTCTTGAGCTTTTGAGCTTGAGCCAATCCTTTGTCCTTAGTATTTTGAGGATCCACTTTCATCATCCATGCCATGCCATTCATTGAGCTTTCACGAAACAATAGTCTTGGAATAGCATTAGCTCAATGAGCTATATGTTGTTATGAATTACCAAAACCACCTAGGGATAGTTGCACTTTCAATCTCCCCTTTTGGTAATTGATGACAACATATAGATCAACCGACAAATGATAATAAAATTTAAATAACATAAATAAGCTTTGAAAGTATGTGATAAGCAAGAGCTCCCCTAAATTTGTGCATAGTTTTAGATTTGCTTTGGACTGCAAATGCACAATGAATTAGGCTCATGGGTTACTCTTCCATGTCACATACATCTTGGTGGGCGCTCAAAATAATAAACAATGAATACATGCACTCATCACCAAGCATAGTGGTGATCACATAAGATAGATAGGATAATATCAAGCATGCATAAGTGTAGCTTATGATCAAACACATGATCATCAATGTCTCACAAGCATAGTATCTCAACCAAAAGCAAACAAAGATTGAAAAACCACCAAATAAAGCAAGAGAACAAAAGCAACACTCTCTCTCTAAAGCCTATGATCTATACATTTTCTCCCCTTTGGCAACAAGTTACCAAAAGTTCATAGAAAATGCATAGTGCTAGATCGACTCTCGGGCTTGATCTTACGGTGGTGGTGTAGAGATGGCTCCTTGGATGAAGGCTTGATTGAAGTGGATGGAGCTGGAGGAGTTGGTCTTTGGAGCTGGTTGCCTTTGGGCCTGTGAGGCGTGGCTGGTCTGAAGTTGTTGCTCTAGTGTGCATCCTTTGCCTGGCGACCTCTGGGCTCTGGGCTCTGGCAAACACATTGGTGGTAGTCTTGCCCTTCCTCTCCTGCATGTCATCCTGCAGTTGCTCCCTGCGCTGAATCTCGATTACCTTGACATCTAGATCATAGAATTTTTGTTCCATGATTCTTTCCGAGCTCTCCTGGTTTTGAGTTAGGGTGGCCAACCCCTTCTCAATCCTTAGAGATGATGCTATCAAGTAACCAAGCTGCTCCTGTTTGGTTTTCAAGAAATATTCAGATGCCTCCTCTTGAGTTGGCATCTTGGCAACCTTCTCCCTCTTTGCCTTCTCCTTCTTCTCCTGAGCTTGAACTGATTGTGGATCATCTTCATTCATGACAACCTCATTGTCCTCAAGTCTGGATAAAGTGGAAAGTGTTCCTTATCCAAGCGATATTTTCTGTGCCCATCTTTGAGTTTATCAATTCTTGAATCTGAGGTGCATATCCACAGCTCCTCTTACGATCTGCTGCAGTCCTCTTGATTGTTTCAATGATCGGGCTCATGACTTTGAACTTCTGGCACATCAAACACATGCAACATGTTGATGGCATGCCCTCTGATCATGTTATGGTCACGGACTTGGGCAACAAAGTGTGCCTCAGAATCCAATTTATAGTTGGCAACCACGGCAATGAAGTGAGCGATCCAAACTTGTGAGTCTCTAATGCCTTATCGGAATTTCCTTGTGTGAGCCATTGAATTGTGACAACTTCTTCTTTGCATAAATGTCTAGGTCATCCTCATTCTCCTTGGGGCATTGATCGGACTTGCCCATTCTTCAATAGTGGTGGTACCTTGTACCTTGGACATCAAACTATTCTTCCATATGGGTAAAAGTGTGTTGTGGAGTAGAAGCGCATGATAAGCTCATCATTCAGGTTGGTGAACTTACATCCAACAAAATCTGCAACTCCACAAGCAACAAAGCTGTCTTGCACTCCGAGGATAGTCTTGTTCATTTTCCTTGATGAATTTCGGTCAACCCACCTCATGTCACAGACTATGGGCTTCTTGTCCAACAGAATTGTTTCAAAGAAGTCCTGCTTGTTCCTTTAATGTGGAACACGTAGTCAACAACAGTTCTTCTTTTGAAGCATATGGATCTTCCATTCTCCAAGTCTCAGCCTTGAATCCTTCACGATTCTCATGTCCTCGACCCACAGGATGGGCATCATTGTGTGCAGTATCTTGGGCTTGAGCTTTCTTAGAACTTGTCCTTCTTCTTGAATCTTGACAACATTGGAGCCTTTGGGGCCTTGTTCTTCTCGGCAGTTGGAATACTCCTAGTATTCCTCTTTGGAATCTTGGCCTTGGAGGCAGCTTTGGGTGTTTCCTTGGGCTTGGATGTTGCAGCCCTGATCTGATTGCATCTCCCATAAGCGTCCT
>JAHIAM010013072.1:0-16892 GCA_021605205.1 Aegilops longissima
GCCCCTGGGGGGCAAGCCACCCTCCTCCCCCTCCTCCTTGGCCCCGTCCCCCTAGGGTTTGCCCTAGGGCGGCCCCCTTGACCCTCTCCTTATAAATAGAGGGGGTGGGGGGAGGCTGGAAACAGGTTGGGCGCAGCCCCCCTCCCAACCCTCTCTTTCTCCATAGCTTGGCGAACCTGTGGGAGAACTATTCCACCACCACGCCGTCGTCGCCATTGGGTTCTTCCAACCTCTCCTTCTCTCTTGCTGGATCAAGGCGGAGGGCCATTCCCGTCGTGTGTTGAAGGAGGTTGTCCTTCGTACTTTGGTCCCGGTGATCGAATCACGTTGGGACGTCTTTCATCACCACTCTCAAACGCTTCATTGATCTACAAGTGGTATGTAGATGCAAACTCTCTCGTTACTCGTTGCATGGTAGAACTCATAGATGGATCTTGGTGAAACCGTGGGAAAATTTTAATTTTTGCGTTCCCCAACAGCGGTCCGCCGTCGGGAAAAAATGCCATAGGAAGAGGTGTCTCGGCCTTAGCGGATTTATCGAAATTTACCACTCTGGTGGCTGCCAATGTTGTCATGGTCCCTAAGAAGGATAAGTCACTTCACATGTGCCGACTTCAAACATATCAATGGGCCTCGGAAGATCATTTTCCTCTCCCGCTCGACCAAATAGTGACTTCATTGCGAGGATGTGGCGGTTGTCTTTAGGCCATATTCGGATACCATCAGATCCGTCTTATGGACCAGCAATCAAAATACTTTCATCACTCCATTGGGTTTCTTGTCACCATCCATTCGGCCTCAAGAATGCGGATCGTTCATGAGGATGATTGAGGTGTTTACTCACTCAAATCGGTCGGAATGTGGGGTAATGGATGACATTGTGGTCAATCACGGAAGGTTGACCTGTTGGACCTTCTGCATTTGCTAATCTCGGGGGTATGATATCAAGCTTAATCCATCAAAGTGCACATTGGAGTTCTCGGAAAGTTACTCGGTTTCTTGTTTTCGACGAGGAATCGATGCTAACCTAGAAAAGTTGGCATTCTCGAATGAAGCATCAATCTGTGCATGATGTCGACTTCTTTGGATGCTTGGCCTTTAAGTTGATTCATCTCGCCTTGGTGAAAAGCCGCCTCTTTACCGACTAATGGAACAAAAGTTAGTGGACTCCCGAAGGTGATCGCGTTTGCGAGCTCAAAGCTCCTCTCCCCACCGTTGCTTGCCCCAATCAGCAAGGAGTTCTGCCATTGCAGCCCGGAGGACGTCGTCGTCAATACTTACGATGGCGGGAAAGGAAGGAAAGGCCTTAAAGTTCAGCGCCCGAATTATCTTTAAGTATTAACCCCATCAAAGCAAGATACCCTCATTATCGAAGCTTGTGTTGGGATTTATATGACCGGAAGGTTGCTCATTACTTCTCGATCATTCCATTCGATCGCGGCCCCCATTATCAAGTTCCTGGAGATGCGTGGCGAGTGGCGAAATGGGCGATTGAACTTCCCCTTGATATCAAGTTTGAGGAAAAGCCATCAAGTCCCAACAATAGCAGATTTCATCGCCAGTGGATTGAACAACGATTACCGACTCAAGTTCACTCGAACCGGACTATGTTCTTTGATGGTTCCAAGATCTTTGAATGGTTCGGTCTTGGGGTAGTGTTGGTTTCCCCGGAGATAAGCTCGAATGTGCTCCAGTTCACTTTGATTCTTCCAACAATGAAGCGAATCTGAACGTTGTATGGGTTGCGTGTGGCCATTTCACTCGGTGTCCTGGCCTCATGGTCTATGGCGAATCAGATCGGTGGTTAATCGGTGATGAAGGATGGGGCGTCGGAAGTCCGACCATGACTTGCTATTGTAATGGAGTGAGGAAGCTAGAGAAAAAGTTTGAGGGTTAGAGCTCCATCATATACCTCTTGAAAAATCAAAGCTAGCGATGATTTGGCGAAGATAGGGTCAAGAGAGCCATTCCCAGTGATGTGTGTTTGGAGCACATCCGCGCGTCGATTCAAGAGGATCCTTTCCTTTGAAGAAGCTCCACAGCCAAAAGTGCCTTGATCCGGTGAAGTTGAGTTCCGGTGGTCGACCCGATCATGGAAGTCGTGGTCATCACTCCCATGGCGATGCCGTACATCAGGTATATCGAGGAAAGAAGCTCCACGAGCGAAGAAGAGGCTAGATAGATGGTTACGCGATCCAAGGCCTTTCTTGAGATCAAGGGACAATTATTGAAGCGTGGAGATCGCGGAAGTGCATAACGCGGAAGAATGTCGGATAATTCTTGGCGATATCCTCTGGGGACTGTGGTCCCATCGTCCTCTCGGACCATCTGGCTAAAAGCATACCGGCGGGTTTTCTTGGCCAAGAAATGAAATGGCAAAGAAATAGTCGACAAGTGTGAAGGATGTCGGTTTTTACTCCAATATGTCACAAAACCGCCTCGGCATTGAAGACCATTCCCCTCGTCGGCCTTTAGCTGTTTGGGGTTGGATATGATTGGACCATTGAGAACTGGCGAGGTGGTTTCACTCATTTGCTTGTGGCGATCTGTCACATCCTAGCTAGTCCATGCATTAGAGTGTTGCATCATGTTTACCTTTCATCGAAAACTTGAATTGGGAAAACAGAACCCCGAACCCCTACGAATTCAACTAGGTTTACTAAAAATATTTTCAATGAACCTGAAATGCCCTTCTAAAAGTTCACCCTCTTTGTCTTGGGTTAGAACCTCTGGCAAAATTGGTGCACAATTTTCTAGGTCAATGAAGCCATTGAATTAAATCATATGTACTTTGAGTTTGGGCATTTAAATTATATAAAATATTTCAAATGCTCAAATAACTCCAACTAAAATGTTCCATGTGGATTTATTCCAACTAAGGACCATGTGAAGTTTGGTGATTTTGAAGTTGCCTAGGTATTTTTAGAAATGCAACAAACTTCTGAGAATAATAGAAAAGAAAAACCGAGAATGCAAGGGCTTACATGGCGCCCTGCAAGCCCACTGCGGCCAGCCAGTCACGCTCCAGTGGCTGCAGCTTGGCCGGAGCGATCAGTGCTTGATGGCGGACCGGGCGCCATGCAGCTGCTCGCCGGCCTGCCTCCTCCCTCACCGTTATGCGCTCGGTTGGTCGTCCTCCTCCCCAAGCTGCAGAACACCCTCCTCCCGGCTCCTCTCCTTCGCCCGCACCATGGCGGCGTTCTTCGCCACGCCATGAAACCGTGCTCTCCGTCGACCTTGCGGCCACCGTGTCTAGGGCAACTACGCCACTCTCCTTCAAGCAAGCCGAGCCCGGCGCTGCTTGCCTGGCGCTGCCCGACCTGCCGAACGCCACGCCGATCCCCTTCATCGTCGCGACAGCTCGTCCCGACGCGTCGACTACACCATATGACCGCCATGAGCTCAGCTAACCCCTCCCCTTCCGTTCTCGCTCTCGAGCTGCTTCAACCCCATGGAGCTTCACGCAGCGCCATAGCCCGAGCTCGTCGCCGGCGTGCCTCCGGCCATCCACAGCCACACCACGGTGTCTAACATGACTCACCGCGTCGCGTGAGTCTAACGCTTTCTCCGCACCTTGCCGTGCCCGTAGCCTTTGGTCCATCTTCACCCGACTCGGCGAACGGTTGTCGCGGCGGCGTTCCGCCACCTCGAGCTCAACCACCCCCGCGCGCGGCTTGTCGGCTACACGTGAATGGCCTCCGCCGTCCATTTAGTTGCGGAATGACACAGCACTTCGCCCGCGTCGGCTGCCCGGCTAAGCGCTGCGTGGTTGACCTTGACTTTGTTGGGTGGGCCGGGTTGACTCCACGAGTCTATGACGGTGGGGCCCCTCGCTAATTATCGATTAGTTTTAACTAATTTAACTAGTTTAATTAACTCTTGACATGCGGGTCCCTTGGTCAGTTGACTGGGCGACCCTTTGACCAGGCGTCACCACGATGCCTTCTGTGCGCAAATAACTAATTTCTGGATTTATTTTATATAGAAATTCCAGAAATTGTTGCAAACTTCAAAAATTCATAGAAATTAATCTGTAACTCCAAATGCAAAGATTTATATATGAATTTTGATCGAGAAAAATTCAATCTATCCATTGGTAATGTTTCATGCATGCGAACAAGTTAAACTTGCTGTTTAATCAAACAAGTTAATGCACTAATATGGCTATGTTAAATGAACTAACATTTGAATCTTTGATTCAAATGAGTTCATTCCTTCTATTCTAGCTTGCATTAGGCCAAGACACATTCATGTTGCCATGTCATAGCATGCATCATATTGTTGCATATCGTCATGTGTTGTTTACGTTGATTGTGCTTTCATGATAGGTTACGCCTCAGGATAACCCGAATATCGTCGAAGGCGGTATCCTACTACCACATCGAGCAAGCAACCCATTGATCATTCGATACAAACCCATGTTCTACGCTACCGCTCTTGTTTCTTGCATTAAGACAACGCGATTCAAACTGCTGTGTGTTGCGGTAGTTGAACCCACTTCCTTTGCATGACTGTCATTGCCGGTAACTAGATGAAACCCAATAGCATCGTTGGAGTTGATTGAGCCATATTTGTGTTCCTACCATGCTATGCTTGCTATGCTTAGAGTTGTGTTAGGTCGGCTCATCGGGATGATGAACTAGAGTGAAAGGTTGTGTGGTAACAAGGATGAAGTGTTGAACACCATTTGGTAATGGTATCGATGAGAGGCCATGTAGGAGTACATGGTGGGTTGTTTCATTGAGCGTCCTTAACCTGAGATCTGTGTGTGATTTAAGATTCAGCTACTACCCGCATTGGGCCCGAAACCAATGGACCCTCTCGACTTATTAACCACTCTTGTCCTGTCAGGTTGCAAGTAGTTTGGTGTTTGTAGTATCTTTGGGGCCGCTGGCTTGGCCTTAGGGTGGGTTGTGTTCGGTAGGCACGTGTACGGTGTACCGATGCCGTTTGGTGTCTCGGGAACCCTGCTCACATCGTTCGGGGCCGTTAGTGGAAACCTCGGCGGACTCCTGCGGATGGAACCGAATAGGCGATAAACCTGGACTAGGGACTCGTGCGTTTAGTCGGTAGTGGCCGACACCCTCGTTGGCTTCTGCTTGAAGGTTGCAGTACGTCGTGTGGGCGATAATTGGTGAGAGGGTGTGTGAAGTACACCCTAGGGTATAAAACTATTGAATAGCGTCATGATAAAGGACTACTTGGTCACCTATACAGTTCATAGACAAGTAAATGGATACTACTAAAGCCTCAAGATAAGTGTGAGTACATGGATGGCCCTCGTAGGTTGTGAGAGAGGATCCTGCAGTGGAGTATTGTGTTGGTGAGTAGTGGACTGGTGTTGCGACAATGCTTTCCAAATGGTATGTCGTAGGATAAGCAGCCAAGAGTCAAAGGCTGGCTTGCTGCAATAACTCCACTACCTTCTTGAGAATGTGCATGTATAATAGGATTACATTGTAAGACTTCTGAGTACCTCCGTACTCATGTTTGTAATTAATGTTTTGGGCGACACACCAACCCCTCCGATGGGTTCTCGTGACCTCGGCGTTGACGAGTGACTAGCCACCGGTGGTGATCCAAGACTTGTGAAGGGCGATGTAGATAGAAAAGCTTCGTCAAGCCTCTTTCTTTCTAGTGTCTATACTCGAGACTAGTTTGCTTCGCATGTGCTTGTATGTTTGTATGACTTGAGTGTGGGTCATGTGACCCCTATCTGTATGAACATGTTATGTATGGCTCCTCGGGCCTCTTAAATAAAAGTACTTTGAGTTGTAGAGTTTTGTTGTGATGCCATGTTGTATGTACTCATATCGGGCATATTGTGTGTATGATTGAAATGCTTGGTATGAGTGGGATCCGACAATCTAGTTGTTTATCCTTGGCAGCCTCTCATATGGGGAAATGTAGTCTAGTGCTTCTGGCGATAGTAGTCACTTCTGCTGGTTCACGAAGTTACGCTAGCCGGCACTCTGCTCTGGACATATGGGCGACATGTGTTCCTTCGTTCTCGTATACATCGCCGGAAATGTCGCGCGGTGGCATCGGTCTGCCTAGCTTGCTACAGCCGGGTTGCGAGTCTTAGCCGTGCTACAGCCGGATGTATCGTTGATGACCGACATGCTCGATGTGATTCATGTATACTGTCCCCATGGGTTAGTGCGCTTTGGGTTCACGACTAGCCATGTCGGCGGGTTCTCTGTCATATGGATGCTAGCGACACTATCATATCGTGAGCCAAAACATAGGGTCCGGGCCATGGTAAGCAACCGTGGGATTACCGTGCGTGAGGCAAAGTGATATAGTGTTACGGCTGGGTCGATGTGACTTGGAATCGAGGTCTGACAGCGTTGGCATCGAGCGGACTGACTGTGGGTTCGCTAAGCCAAACTGTCGATGTCGAGTCTAGAAATGCTTTAGTTATATGTGAATTGATTGTGGGAGGGACATAAGGCTCTTTTACTCCTTTACCTTATGCCCTCGATCTGTCATCATTCTCTTCTCATTCTCGTGGGTTAAGGACTAGGCTCTCCTCTCTCTATCGGGTTCACGTGTTACTAATCCGTAGTAATTTATAGGATTGTTGGTTACCACCTCAATTCAGTTTCTACTAATTTTAGCATGTTATCGAGTTGAACGAACCTTGATATGATGTTGTTGGGTGGCTTTGCAATCTGATTTTGAATGTCTCAAATCTATTCTTGAGCATTTGAGTCGTTATCTTGTCGATTTTCCTAGAAATTCTAATGTGTTTGCATTGTGGCTGTGCTTTCGGATGGCCACTCGTTCTCAAAACCAAGTGGTTACTGACCAGGTGCATCGATGTGCCGGTCATACGGCTATGTTAGTCCGGGTAATGATTGAGGCGGGTTACGTTGGTATCCGAATACCTTGTCGAAGAGCAGTTCGAGACTTTAATCAAAGCCGTATCTCTGCCTTTGTTAGAATATTTCCGTCTTATCACGGATCTACGGCCCTTCGCATTCTTATGGACTCGGGGTTACTATTGAGATGGCGATGCAGGATCTGCCTACTCTATGATGACCATCATGCGAGTCGGGGCCTTTGCTTGAACACCGATTTCCGTTATATGCGGCATCGCTCCCTAGGCGCAAGGGTATCTCCGGGCTATCTATCTGATTCCACCATGAGGACTCACTAACTTCGCACCTTGCCGAGATGCTCGAGGATAAAGGACGAGAGAATCGGGCCCATGAGGCTGGGCTGTTCAACACCGTCTAGATCATTGGGCCACGTTATTTCGGTTTCGCGGTTGTGCAAATTGGATGTATGGATACTAGGATCTGTACCTGTGAGATCTGCTCTGCGGATATGGTGGATTGGCATGATGTGGGAGGCATCACCCACCCATGGTCCCCATGAGCCCCGTTTGTTGGTCAAGACCTCATCCTAGCCCCTATGGTCCTAAGCTCCTCGGGACCGTGCATTTTCGGATAATCATGTTCAGCTTCGGGCTATGGGTGACTTCTATGAGGACTACTATGGGCGTCGAGTTAGTAGTAGTATCTCTAGTATTGTAATAGTTGTATTTCCACCGTCTGCGTGACACATGGAATATGACTTAGGTGTATCCGTTCGGAGGTGTAGAAAAATAATGTATAGGAGCTTGGAATGCCTCCGATGAGATGTAACGTCTTTCACCGTGGTTGTACTTTAGCCTCGGCTTGTACTAAACTATGGTTGGTGTGTATGACCATTGGTATATATATGGCAGTTTCTATATTACCATGTCATACGATGAACATCTCTGCATTCCTGTTATCAATTACATTCCGCACTTCTTTGGCCAGATTTTGCCATCTTTGTCTAAACCGTTGTCTTGTTTTCCTCGGATGGTCAACACCATAACAACCTGCTGCTCGGGCGAGGGTGAAGCGATGCAGCTAGGAATGTAAATCTGCCTCAACTGCCTTCTCGGCGAAGTTATCTTTGGAGCGAATGAAACAAGCGTGAGACCAATGCTTCTTTGGGCGGATTGAGCGAGAATACCGCCCGCGCCGAGAGCGATCTGGTGTCACTCAATGACTTTGTCAAGCTGTATCCACGAAGTTTAAACATTCGTCGAGCCTCTCGATCGGATGGCGGCCGCAGCATCACCCAAGCTACGTTACGCGCGTGGCGGTGTAAGGTTACCTTTGCCTATCACCTCGAAGGCCCTGCTAGCCTTTGGTGGGAAAATTTTGAGGCTATCGCCCGGTTGGCCAAATCACTACAGGCTGAGTTCAATCGACTTTCCGTGAGCATCACATCCGGAAGGTCTCATGGATCGTAAGAGGAAGAGTTACGTAATTTCAACAGGGTAGGCTGGTGTGGATGCATCTGATCGTGAGTTTGGAAATCTAGACGATATGCTCTGAAGAGGTATCCACCGGCGCCAAAAGCGGGCAAGGTTCCGAGGACTTAGCCCGAGCTTCCGTGATCTTAAATGCTGCAGTGCACCTCCTTTCGAAGTTAGTCAACAAGGCTATCGGTCTTTGGCCCGACGGTCGACTTTGAAGCTTGGCAAGCACTCCGTGACTTTGGATCTTCATCCGGCTCTGGATCTCGAGCCGGATGCGGATTCAAGCACCGCCCTACCACCGAGTTCACCCGAGGCCATCCTTTGGGCGCCTCACCCCAACCAACGGTATGCACCCAAGGCCTATTGGCTTGCTAATGCTGCTCCGCCCAATGTGATAACTTGTTTCAAGTGTGGGGAGGCGGGTCACTACATCCGTGAGTGTCCCAGAACAACCCCAACCAGATTGGAAGATGCATTGGCCGTGGCAAGCCAGCGGGAAAGGTGCTCTCGCCAAACCAGCCACCATTGCTCGTGGCCATGTCAACTACGTTTCAGCTAAGGAGACTCATGAGGATCCCAACGTCTTTCTGATGCGCTCCTTGTTAATTGCCATCCGGCAGCTGTTCTCTTTGATCTTGGAGCATCTCATTCATTTATATCGAGAGCTATGCTCGATTACAACCTACATTTTGTGACATGCCCACCTCCATGGTAATCAAACCCCTGGTTCTAAGTGGCAAACCTCAAAATCAGCCATGGAAATGAAATCCTCGTCGACGATTAGTCTTCCTTGCGTCACTAATAGCTCTCAAGTCCTCGGACATAAACATCATCTTGGGTATGGTGGATGTAGCCCTTACGCTAAGATCGATTGCTCTACTAGAACTGTTCAACTCACCCACCCTTGGCAAGACAGCCAATGTTTTGACCGAGTGTCTAAGCGTCGACTTTACTCTCTAAATGCCAACCCCTTCGGACCTTGAAGATATTCCGGTAGTCCGTGGCTTCCGGATGTCTTTCGGAAGAACTGCGGTGTTCCACGCGGGGATGTCGAGTTAAGTGATAGACCTTGTTCCATATACCGTCCCAATTTCTAGGAGACCTTATAAGATGGCACCCCTAGAATTAGCGAACAGAAACAACTCGATGAGTCCTTGCAAAGGGTTTCATTCGTCCTAGTTCCTCTCCATGGGCTTGCCCGTCCTCTTAAATCAAGAAGAAGGATGGAGCGGATCGAGATGGTTGTAGATTACCGACACATCAACTTGGTCACTATCAAGAACAAGTATCCGCTCCCTAGGATCAACGATCTATATGATCAGCTCTTGGATCCTCGATCTTTTCAAAATGGATTTGAGGTTGGGCTACCATCAAATCAAAATCAAACGAGGACATTCCTAAAGCGGCCTTTGTTACTCGTTATGTGTCTGAGTACACGTCATATCCTTTGGTCTAACCAATGCTCCGACCACCTTCTCTTGGTTAATGAACTTCGATCATCATGGAGTATTTGGATAAATTAAATAAGTGGTTTACCTCGATGATATACTCATCTACTCCAAGAATGAGGAAGAACATGCGAACATTTAAGGCTAGTGTTGATGAAACTTGAGAGCATCGCTTTTATGCCAAATTCTCTAAGTGTGAGTTTTGGTTGCGAAGTAACCTATCTAGGCCATGTAATCTCTGGTAAGGGCATTGCTTGTCAATCCCGGCGAGTTCAAGCCGTCCTTGATTGGACTCCACAAAGCGGTTAAGCAAGTTGGAGTTTTCTTGGTTTAGCGAGCTATTGCCGCCGCTTAGTCGAGAATTTCTCCAAGGTTGCTAAGCCTCTAACGAACTCCTCAAGAAAGATAAAAAGTTGAATGGGCGCCAGGTCTGAGTTCAGCTTTGAGGCGAAAAGGCGCGACATCTGCTCCGTACTTGTTCCACCAGATTTTTCTAAGGACTTTGTTATCTCTGCGATGCCTCGCGACAAGGACTAGATTGCATACTCATGCAAGATCGTCATGTGATTGCCTCGCTTCCGCAGTTGCGTCCACATGAGGATAACTATCCCACACATGATCTAGAGCTTGTAGCGATGGTCCATGCACTCAAAACCTGGCGACATTACCTCCTCGTGTCGTTGTGAGATTTACACGATCACCAAAGTCTGAAATACATCTTCACCCGGTTTGAATCTCGAGACAAAGGCGTTGGGTGAATGATACAAATTATGATTTAGGAATAACCTACACCCAGGCAAAGCCAATGTCATGGCTGATGCATTAAGCCGTAAATCTTATTGTAACAACCTAATGTTACACAAAGTCAACCATTTCTCCACGAGGAATGTGTAAACAACCTTCACATTGTTCCTCGAGGTTTCTTTCCACCGGTGGTGAAACCTACCTACGGATCAGATCATCAAGGCACGGAAGGTAGATCGGGAATCTCCCGTATCAAGAGAAACATCAAAAGGGAGTCGTGGATTGTTTCTCCATAAATGATCAAGGTGTTGTGTTCTTTGGAACCGTCTAGTGGTTCCCAAGATCGCATAACTGAGATGATCCTAAGGAAGCTCATGAATCCCTCTCACCATTCATCCGGTAGTACTAAAATCTATCAAGACCTCGCGGAGGTTTTGGTGGACTAGGATGAAGAGAAAATCGCTCAATACATTGCTAATTGCGGCGTGCGTGCGTCGAGTTAAGCGAGCATCAGCGGCTGCTGGCACCCTTCAACCTCTGGAAATTCCTGAATGGAAATGGGATAAAATCGGTATGGATTTCATTCGGGTTTCCCAGGACCAAGAGAGGAATAACGCTATCTTCGTTGTTGTCGATCGTCTTTCCAAAGTAGCCCACTTCCTACCCGTTCATGAGAGTATAACCGCTAGCCAGCTAGCTGATTTGTACATCTCGAATAGTGTCTCTTCATGGTGTTCCATTGGAGATTAACTCAGACCATGGAAGTCTCTTCACCTCTCGATTTTGGGAAAGCTTCCAAAATGCGATGGGAACTTGTCTCTCTTTAGCATCACCTTCCATCCTCGTCAAGTGGTCAAGTAGAGCGAGTCAATCAGATTACGGAGGATATGCTTGAGCTCTGTCATCTCTTCGGCATGAATTGGGAGAAATGCATTCCATTAGCGAATTAACTATAACAATAGTTACCAAGCTAGTTTGGGCAAAGCTCCTTCGAAGTTCTCTATGAGGAAATGTGAGCGCCTCTTAACGGTGAAACCGGGGAAAGACAACTCTTTGGCGGATATGATCTAGGAAGAAGAAAAGAGCGAGTTCGCGTTATCCGTGAAAATTGAAAACAACCCAATCTCGTCAAAAGAGCCAATATGACCGCAAGCATAAGCCTATGTCTTATGAAATTGGCGAAAGCTTACCTTGGGTTACTCCTTTGAAGGAACCCATCGATTGATATCAAAAGGCAAATTGGCTCCTCGTTACATTGGACCTTTTAGCATTCTTGCCAGCGAGGAGAATTGCCTACCAATTGGAACTACCTCCGCATCTTTCGAGTTCATGATGTCTTCCATGTTTCTCAACTTAGGCGTTGCTTCTCGGATCCTATTAGGAAAGTGGACCCAAGCGCTTGATCTCAAGATAACCTCACCTATCGAGAATATCCCGTTCGTATCCTTGATCAAGCTGGCGTACCACTCGGCCTTGAATATCAAGTTTCTCAAGGTTCAATGGTCAAACCATTCCGAGCAAGAAGCTACTTGGGAAGGAGGATCTTCTTGACTTGAGTATCCACCTTCTTTCAAGCGGATCCAAAATCTCGGGGCGAGATTCTTTTGAGTGGGGGTGAGTTGTCACATCCTAGCTAGTCCATGCATTAGAGTGTTGCATCATGTTTACCTTTCATCGAAACTTGAATTGGGAAGGCAGAACCCCAGAACCCCTCTGAATTCAACTAGGTTTACTAAAAATATTTTTCAATGAACCTGAAATGCCCTTCTAAATGGTTCACCCTCTTTGTCTTGGGTTAGAACCTCTGGCAAAATTGGTGCACAATTTTCTAGGTCAACAGAAGGCCATTGAATTAAATCATATGTACTTTGAGTTTGGGCATTTAGATTATATAAAATATTTCAAATGCTCAAATAACTCCAAACTAAAATGTTCCATCTTGGATTTATTCAACTAAGGACCATGTGCAGTTTGGTGATTTTTGAAGTTGCCTAGGTATTTTAGAAATGCAACAAGCTTACGAATAATAGAAAAAGAAAAACCAGAATGCAAGAGCTTACAGCGCCTGGAAGCCCACTGCCCAGCCAGCCACGCTCAGTGAGCTGCCAGCTTGGCGGCGATCAGTGCTCGGCAGCGGCCCAGCCTGCGCATGCGCAGCTGCTCGCCCGGCCTGCCTCCTCCCTCACCGTTCTGCCGCTCGGTTGGTCGTCCTCCTCCCAGCTCGCAGACACCTTCCTCCTCCCAGCTCCTCTCCTTCGCTCGCCCGCTGCCATGCCCGGCTGTTGCGCGCCACCGTGAAACCCGTGCTCTCCATCGACCTTGCGGCCGCGCCACGTGTCGGGCAACCACCCTCCTCTCCTTGAGCAAGCAGGCCCCGGCGCTCGCTTGCCTCGGAACCGCTGCCCGACCTGCGCCCGAGCACGCCACGCCGGAGTCCCTTCGCCGTCGCGCGCGCGCTCGTCCCGAGCGTCGACTACACCATCGTGACGCCATGAGCTTAGCTAACCCTCCCCTCGTTTTCGCTCTCGAGCTCTGCATCAACCCCATGGAGCTTCACCGGCGCCACCGCCCGAGCTCGTCGCCCCGTGCCTCCGGCCATCCACAGCCACACCACGGTGTCTAACATGCTCACAGCGTCGCGTAGAGTCTAACGCTTTTCTCCACGCACCTCGCCGTACCACAGCCACGGGTCCATCTTCACCCGACTCGGCGCCACGGTTATCGCCGGTGGCGTTACAGCCACCTCGAGCTCAACCACACCACCAAGCGCGGCTTGTCCCGGCTACTACGTGAATGGCCTCCGTCGTCCATTTGGTTGCGGAATCTCGCCACTTCCGCCCGCGTCTGGCTCGCCCGGACTAGCTGCGACATGGTTGACCCTTGACTTTGGTAGGGTGGGCGGTTGACTCCGAGTCTATGACGGTGGGGCCCCCTCGCTAATTATCAGATTAGTTTTAACTAATTTTAACTAGTTTAATTAACTCTTGACATGCGGGTCCCATGGTCGAGGTTGACTGGGCGACCCTTTGACCTGCGTCACCACGATGCTTTGGCGCAATAACTAATTTCTGGATTTATTTTATATATGAAATTCAGAAATTGTTGCAAACTTCAAAAATTCATAGAAATGTCTGTAACTCAAATGCAAAGATTTATATATGAATTTTGATCGAAAAATTCAATCTATCCATTGGTAATGTTTCATGCATGCGAACAAGTTAAACTTGCTGTTTAATCAAACAAGTTAATGCACTAATATGGCTATATTAAATGAACTAACATTTGAATCTTTGATTCAAATGAGTTCATTCCTTCTGTTCTAGCTTGCATTAGGCCAAGACACATTCATGTTGCCATGTCATAGCATGCATCATATTGTTGCATATCGTCATGTGTTGTTTACGTTCGGTGTGCTTTCATGATAGGTTACGCCTCCAAGGATAACCCGAATATCGTGCGAAGGCAGTATCCTACTACCACTACATCGGGCAAGCAACCCATTGATCATTCGATACAAACCCATGTTCTCGCTTACGCTCTTGTTTCTTGCATTAAGACAACGCGATTCAAACTGCTTGTGTGTTGCGGTAGTTGAACCCACTTCCTTTGCATGACTGTCATTGCCACGTAACTAGATGAAACCCAATAGCATGCGTTGGAGTTGATTGAGCCATATTGTGTTCCTACCATGCTATGCTTGCTATGCTTAGAGTTGTGTTAGGTCGGCTCATCGGGATGATGAACTAGAGTGAAAGGTTGTGTCGGTAACAAGGATGAAGTGTTGAACACAATTTGGTAATGGTATCGATGAGAGGCCATGTAGGAGTACATGGTGGGTTGTTTCATTGAGGCCGTCCTTAAGCCTTGAGATGTGTGTGATTTAAGATTCAGCTACTACCGCATTGGGCGAAACCAATGGACCCTCTCGACTTATTAACCACTCTTGTCCTCGTCAGAGTTGCAAGTAGTTTCGGTGTTTGTAGTATCTTTGGGGGCAGCCTGGCCTGGCCTTAGGGGTGGGTTGTGTTGCGGTAGGCACGTGCACGGTGTACCGATTCGCCCGTTTGGTGTCTCGGGAACCCTGCTCACATCGTTCGGGCCGTTAGTGGAAACCTCGGCGGACTCCTGCGGATGGAACCGAATAGGCGATAAACCTGGACTAGGGACTCGTCGTTTAGTCGGCCGTGGCGACACCCTCGTTGGCTTCGCTTGAAGGTTGCGAGTACCGTCGTGTGCGGCGATAATGGTGAGTGAGGTGTGGAAGTACACCCTACGGTATAAAACTATTGAATAGCGTCCATGATAAGGACTACTTGGTCACCTATACAGTTCATAGACAAGTAAATGGATACTACTAAAGCCTCAAGATAAGTGTGAGTCGCGGATGGCCCTCGTGGTTGAGAGAGGATCCTGTGGAGTATTGTGTTGGTGAGTAGTGGACTGGTAATGCGACAATGCTTTCCAAATGGTATGTCGTGGGATAAGCAGCCAGAGTCAAAGCTGGCTTGCTGCAATAACTCCACTACCTTCTTGAGAATGTGCATGTATAATAGGATTACTTTGTAAGACTTGCTGAGTACCTCCGTACTCATGTTTGTAATTAATGTTTTGAGCGACAACACCAACCCCTCCGATGGGTTCTCGTAGACCTCGGCGTTGCGGTGACTAGCCACCGGTGGTGATCCAAGACTTGTGAAGGCGATGTAGATAGAAAAGCCGTCAAGCCCTCTTTCTTTCTAGTGTCTATACTCAGACTAGTTTGCTTTCGCATGTGCTTGTATGTTTGTATGACTTGAGTGTGGTCATGTGACCCCTATCGTATGAACATGTTATGTATGGCTCCTGGGCCTCTTAAATAAGTACTTTGAGTTGTAGAGTTTTGTTGTGATGCCATGTTGTATGTACTCATATCGGGCATATTGTGTGTATGATTGAAATGCTTGGTATGAGTGGGATCCGACAATCTAGTTGTTTATCCTTGCAGCCTCTCATATGGGAAATGTAGTCTAGTGCTTCTGGCGATAGTAGTCGCTACTGACTGGTTCACGAAGTTACGCTAGCCAGACTCTGCTTACTGACACTTGGTGACCGACATGTTTCGCCGTTCACGTATATCGCCTGATGAAATGTCCGCGGTGGCATCGAGTCTGCCTGGCACTTTCATGCCGGGTTGCGAGTCTGTTAACCCGATGCTACAGCCGGATGTATCGTTGATGACCGACATGCTCGATGTGATTCATGTATGCTGTCCCCATGGGTTAGTGCGCTTTGGGTTCCACGACTAGCCATGTCGGCCGGGTTCTCTTTCATATGGATGCTAGCAACACTATCATATCGTGAGCCAAAGCATAAGCGGTCCCGGGCCATGGTAAGCGACACCAGTGGGATTACCGTGCGTGAGGCAAAGTGATATGAGTGTTACGGCTGGGTCGATGTGACTTGGAATCGGGGTCTGACACGATCGACAAGTTTCTGAAGTGGATCGAAGCTAAACCTATCAAGAACCTTGATCGTGCCTTTGTCGTTTCATCGAGAGTTGATATTCAGATATGGAGTTCCCTTTGGCATCATCGACAATGGGTCAAATTTTGATTCGACAAGTTCAAAGCCTTTTAGCCTCTCGAGCCGCGATCCGACTATGCTTGATCCTCACCCCGGTCGAATGGACAAGAAAGCGAAACCGTCGTCTAATTCTCAAAGGACTGAAACCTCGTGATGTGTGATCTCAAGCATGCAGCGGAGGCGTGGGTTGACGAACTTCCGTCGGTTCTTTGGGGATTGAGGACTACTCCTAATCGGTCGTGGGAGAACTCCATTCTTTATGGTCTATGGAGTGAAGCAGTTCTGCCGATGACCCTTCTTCATCGAGTGAACTCTACTCTGAAGCTGGCGAACAAGCCCGGCAAGATCGGTCGAACTCCTTGAAGAGGAGAGGAGATGGCCTGATCCGCTCGACCATCTATCGGCAGGACTTGCGTCGATTCCCGCTAGAAATGTGAAGAGCGAGCCTTTCAAGAAGGAGATCTGGTCCTCGGTGGATCAGAAACCACAAGCTCGCTCCCACTTGGGAAGGTCCTTCATCGTCACGAGTTCTTCACAATGGAGCTTACCATCTTTACACGTCGAGCGTCGGATCGATGAGCCTCGAGCACTGGAATCGGAGCTGCTCCGCCCTTTTACCAAGAACTCACTCGGGTGAGATGTAATAAAAGTACCTCTGTGTTGTTTATCTAAATCAAGAAGGTTATAATTTTCCCGTGATTGTTTTACTTTTTGTTAACATTCCCCCGGTGGGTGGCTTAGCTGCGAATCCGTTTAGCCTAAGTTTGTAAAAAAAATCCTTACAGTGGAGCCAGCCTCCTTCGGGGTTTAGCTCTGAATCCGTTTAGCCTAAGTGT
>JAHIAM010013075.1:0-20786 GCA_021605205.1 Aegilops longissima
TAAAATGAGTTATTTAGATGATGTATTCGGACAGTAAAGAGACTTACTCGAATTGAACTGGTATTGGATCGGCGTTCGGGTAAATAAATACGATGACAAAGGGAACAACATGTATTAGCGGTTTGACCGAAAAATCCGTAGAATATGTAGGAACCAATAGGGCATCAGGTTCGCTATTGGTTTTGACCGAGAATGGTTCAGGTCATTCACATAGTTTAACCCGTGGGTCCACCAACATTCGGACATTTATTATGAGTTTATAAGTTTTGATGTACAAGGTTGTTGGTCCGGATGGATCACGGAATGCAGTTCTAAATTGAGACATAAAGATGATATATTGGAAGCCTATGTTTGGACTTGGAAGGTTGGATAAACAGACGTTTTTAACAGGGGTTACGGAACCCCGGGGTCAATGGGTTGGGATAGGGAGAAAGGAAGGGCGGCCGGGAGGGCCCCCCTCCCTTGTCAATAGGACAAGGAGAGGGGGGCCCCTCCCTCTTCCCCCCAATCCTAATCCAACTAGGGGGGGTCCATCCCGATGGACTCCCGGCCGCCTCCCTAGGGCTGGCCCCCTCCCTTGCTCCTTTATTCCCGGGGGGGGCACCCCAAACACAAGTTGATCCTTGATGTCCTTGGGTGGGTGCCCCTCCACCATATTCCCCGGTCATATCGCGGGCTTAGGCGGCCTCGCCCTGAAGTCATATGGGGAGTTAAAGCCCCGCGGTGGAGCATCATCATTCCCGCCGGTCTTTGGAACTCATCCGGCCTTTTTGGGGATCGGTCGGGATCGCATCGATAGGTGTAGAACTCGGAGGTGCGCGTTGGTCGGATCGGTCGGATCGTGAAGGCGCGACCATCAACACGTTGTTATAACGCTTGCCGGTCTAAGGGTGGAAATCTCCCCTCGTTGCTATGCCATCACCATGGTCTTGCGGGCGGGAAATTTTTGAAATTCTCGTTCCCACAGGGCATCACCGGTTTTCGTTGATTATCCAGTAGAGCACAAGTGAGTTGTGGCATATAAGTCATTTTGCACCAATGTCATACTTTGGTTTTATTGTGAGATGGCGGCCGGACCGACATTATCCCGCGCTTCGGGAGCTGGTTTCACCGCTTGAGCACTAGTTGCTAAAGGTGACGGCGGGTTTGTTTCTCTCTTTAGTTGAACCCGAAAGGGGCTCGCCCGGTCCTTCGAAGGTTAAAACAGCACCAACGACAAACTTCGTTGTGGTTTTGATCGTAGGTAAACGGCTTGTCACCGAGAGCCACGTAAAACTTGCAACAACAAAGTAGAGGGCTTAACTTGTTTTGCGGGCATTTGGATGGATGGGTCAAGACTTTATTTTTGTATGAGATGATCATGTTTTGTAAGGTTTAAACCCGGCAGGACCATATGGTTTCGCTTTATTTAAAATGCAAAGCCATGTAATTGCTTTACTTTATCACTAAGCAAGGCGATATGAGAAGCAATAGTTGGGACGACAATGATGCTCGATGGAATCAAGGTGTGCGGTGGGATGGTGACTGGCGATCTTGGCATGGAATCCAAGCCAAGATGATGAATATCATATCACTTATATTGATTGCATGTGATGTTTATCCTTTTGCATCTTATCTTGCTTTGATTGGGTGCATTATAAGATGATCTCTCCAAAATTATCAAAAGTGTTCTCCCGGTATGCACCGTTGAAAGTTCTTGCGAGACACCCGGATGATGGGGTGATAGGCCTCGTTCAAATACAATGGGTGCAAAACATTGCTGGGAATACTCAGTTAAACTTGCGAGCCTAGCATATAACAGATATGGCCTCGAACCGGAGCCAAATGACGTGAATCATATAATGAATATGATCAACATAGTGATGTTCACCATTGAAACTACTCCATCTCACGGTGATGGACATGGTTTAGTTGATTTGGATCACGTAAATTAGATGACTAGAGAGATGTCGCTAAGGGGAGTTTTAATATGATTAATTAAACTTAAATTTATCATGAACTTAGTACGAATATTTTGCTTGTCATGTTTCGAGATAGATGGCTGTTTTTTGTTTTGAATTTTAATGTTCCTTGAAAGCAAAGTTGAAAGATGATGGTAGCAATTACAGACTGGGTCCGAACGGGTTATCCTCATTGCTGGCGGAAGAATTCGCCCGGAAGCACCGTGGGTGCCCCGCTGCGGGAGCAACAGGGTTGTGAACAGGAAGCAAATGATGACTTCTTAGTTAGGCCGCTACGGCTTAGAACGGGTCTTCAACGGCGTTTTGACGCATGGAGCATATAGATGTTCAGGAGTTGAATTAATATTTCAAGCAAATGCCCGGATTGGGAATATGAAGTTCCAATAAGTTCTATGCTGCAAGATGGAGGAAATAGTTCTCGTGAACATAACTCAAAATTCGGGTATAATAACACTTGATTCAACGGGAGTTATCTTGGGATGATAGTGCTTGCAAATTTCAATCACGCCACTACAAACCGTGATGAACTATAATATCAAGGGATGACCAAAACAATTCCGAGCCTTCCAATGCAAAAGCGCGGAGGTAGAAATCAAGAAAGAGCATCAAGTGTTGATGGAACAAGACCACTAGTTTCAAGAAAAGGGCAAAGGAAAGAAGAAGGGAATTCAAAAAAGAAGAAAGTTCTGCTCAAGAAAAACCCAAGTCGGACCAACCGAAATTATGTTTTTCGCAAGCAAAGGGACCTGGCGGAACCCCCAAGTATTTGGCGGAAAGAAGGATGGCAAATCGGTTATGTGATATACATGTTTTGATGTGTACCTTACTAATACCGATAGTACGGGTATTTGATCTTTGGTTCTTTAAATTTGCAACTCAAACAGAACTGGATTTTAAAGATTGGCTGGGGGTGCGGCCGGGTGGGAAATGGTTCCAAATCGATGTGATCCGGGTTCACCTCCTCTACATCTACCATCGGGATTAGTTTTAACCTAAATAATTGTTATTTGGTGCCAAAAGCGAACATTATATCTGGATCTTGTTTGATGCGCGGTTATTCATTTAAGGGAATAATGGTTGTTCTATTTATATGAAAATATCTTTTATGGTCATACCCTTGAAAATGGTCTATTTTATTGAATCTTAGTAGTTACACATATTCATAGTGTTGAAACCAAAAGATGGAGTTGATAATGATAATGCAACTTATTTGTGGCCTTGGGGTCATATCGGGTTTAAAAGATGAAGAAACTCCATTTGATGGGCTTTGGAATCCTTGATTATGAATCACTTGGAGGCCGTGCCTCATGGGCAAGATGATAAAACGCCGTTCTCCAACTATGGGCACAAGATTTGTTGGAAATCAACATCTGATGTTTGTGGTCCAATGAATGTTGAGGACCGGCGGGTATTATTTTCTCACCTTCACGGATGATTTGAGCGAATGGGTATATCTTTAATGAAACACAAATCTGAAACATTTGAAAAGTTCAAAGAATTTGGGGAAGTGGAAAATCATCGTAAAAGAAAATAAATTTTACGATCTAATGGGGGAGGTATTTGATTTAGTTTGGTTTAATTTGAAACAATTGGAATAGTTTGCAACTCCGCCACGAACACCACAGAAATGGTGTGTCGCGTTTTCGTATTTACTTGATAGGTGCGATCTATGATGTCTCCTGATTTACCGCTATCGTTTTGGGGATATGCTTTAGCGGCCGCATTCACGTTAAATGGGCACCATCAAGTCCGTTGAGGCGAACCGTATGAACGTGGTTTGGCAAGAAACCAAAGTTTCGCTTAAAGTTTGGGGCTGCGATGCTTATGTGAAGAAACTTCAACCGGATAAGCTGAACCCAAATCGAATGTGTCTTCATAGGATACCCAAAGGAAATTTGGGTACACCTTTATCACGACGAAGGCAAGGTTTTCGTTGTAAATTCGGATCCTTTCTAGAAGGGTTTCTCGAAAGAAGGAGTGGGAGAAATAGAACTTGATGAGATAACGATCGCCCCTTATTGGAAGGTAGTTCACCACAAGAAAGGTTCGTGCAACAACCCAATTAGTGAGGAAACTAATGATGTTGATCATGAAACTTCAGATCAAGTTGCTTTAACCCGAGGTAACCCGAGTAAAATCGCACTAGGTGTCGGTAATCCTACGGAAGTCATTTACTTGACCATGGGAACCTACAAACTATGAAGAAGCGATGGTAGAGATTCCGAAATTTGGGGAAGCCATGAAATCGAGATGGGATCCATGTTGAGAACAAAGTATGGATTGGTTGACTTGCCCGATGATGGCAAGCCATTGAGAATAAATGGATCTTTAAGAAGAAAGACAACCGATGGTAATGTACTGTTACAAAGCTCGACTTGTTGCAAGGTTTTCAAAGTTCAAGGGGTTGACTACGATGAGACTTTCTCACCCGGCGGCTTAAGTCTGTCGAATCTGTTATTGCCGATTTTATGATTATGAAATTTGGCAAATGGATGTAAAACGCATTCTTGAATGGATTTCTAAAGAAGAGTTGTATATGATGCAAAGAAGGTTTTGTTGATCCAAAGGGTGCTAACAAAGTATGCAAGCTCCGATCAATTTATGGCTGCAAGCCTCAGTTGGAATAACGCTTTGATAGTGTGATCAAAAATGGTTTTAAACTTTTGGAGAAACCATTTACAAGAAAGTGAGTGGGAGCTCAGCTTTGATATTATATGGGGAAATTATTGATTGGAAATGATATAAATTTGGATATAAAGGATACTTGAATAAAAGTTTTTCAATGAAAGACCTCGGTGAAGTGTTAATATTGGGCATCAAGATCTATAGAGATAGATCAAGATGTAATTGGACTTTCCGCACATACCTTGATAAAGTTTTGAAAAGTTCAAAATGGATCAAAAGAAAGGGTTTTACGTATTAAAGGTGTAAATTGAGTCGACTCAACCCACCCGCGAAGATAGAGAAAATGAAAGATGTTCCTATGCTTACCATAGGCTCTATCATGTATGTCTTTGTAACGGCGATGTTAGCAAAGCTTGGGGGAAGGTACCAAAGTAATCCGAGTGGATCTGGACGTCAAGAACATCCTGAAATACAAAAGGACTAAGGATATGTTTCCATATGGAGGTGACAAAGAGTGCGTAAATGGTTACGCGATGAAGCTTTGACACGATCCCGATTCTAAATAAACCCGGATCGTGTTTTATTAACGGTGGGCCGGTTGGTGCATTCTAAACAAAGCGTCTGGGGGATCTACATGTGAAGCGGGTACATAGTGCCGAAGCAGCAAATGAAGATCGGATGAAAGAGTTCATTCCGATCTAGGTGTCATACCTAGTGCATCGGGACCAATGAAGATCTTCTTGACAATTTTGGGCAATTGCCTTGGCAAAGGTCCAGATTTCACAAGGGACCAACATATCAAAGCGCTTCAATTCCATTGGGACCAAGTCCAAGTGGGAGACATAGAGATTTGCAAAATAATACGGATCGAATGTTGCGGACCCGTTGACTAAGCCTCTTCCACGAGCAAAACATGATCACACCAAGACTCCATGGGTGTTAGAATCATTTTTGGTAATCTAGATTATTGACTCTAGTGCAAGTGGGAGAAGGAAATATGCCTAGAGGCAATAATAAAGTTATTATTTATTTTTATATCATGATAAATGTTTATTATTCATGCTAGAATTGTATTAACGGAAACATAATACATGTGTGAATACATAGACAAACAGGTAGTCACTAGTATGCCTCTACTAGACTAGCTCATTAATCAAGGATGGTTATGTTTCCTAACCATAGACATGTGTTGTCATTTGATTAATGGGATCACATCATTAGGAAATGATGTGATTGACATGACCCATTCCGTTACAGCACTTGATCGTTTAGTATATTGCTATTGCTTTCTTCAGCCTATACATGTTCCCTTAACTATGAGATTATGCAACTCCTTTACGGAGGAACACTTTGGTACTACCAACCCATCGGGTGATTATAAAGGTACTAGGTGTCTCCAAAGGTACATGTTGGGTTCGATTTGAGATTAGGTTTTGTCCTCCGATTTGGAGAGGTATCTCTGGGCCTTCTTTAATACAATCACATAAGCCTTGGCATTGCAACTAATAGTTAGTTGTGAGATGATGTATTACGGAAGTAAAGAGATTACTTGGAGATTGAACTAGGTTTGATCCATGAATCTCGGGTAAGTAACATACCGATGACAAAGGAAAACGATTCGATCGGTTTGAGATAAGGATCTTGAGAATATGTAGGAACCAATATGGGCATCCGGTTCCGCTATTGGTTATTGACCGAGAATGTTTTAGGTCATGTCTACATAGTTCTCGAACCCAGGGTTAAACGTTCTGGCGGTTTATTATGAGTTTATAAGTTTTGATGTCAAGGTTGTTGGAGCCGGATGTGATCACGGACATGACGAGAGTCTCTAAATGGTCGAGACATAAAGATTGATATATTGGAAGCCTATGTTTGGACTTGGAAGGTTCGGATGAAAAGGATTTCCGGGAACAGGGGTTAGGGAACCCTGGGGTCAATGGGCCTTGATGGGCCATAGGGGAAGAGGAAGGGCGGCCGGGCGGGGCCCCCTCCCCTCTGGTCCGAATAGGACAAGGAGGGGGGGGCCCCCCTTCCCCCCCCAATCTAATCCAACTAGGGGGAGTCCACCCGGTGGGAGTGGACTCCTCCCACGCCCCCTAGGGCTGGCCGCACCCCCTTGCTCCTTTATATGGGGCGGGGGCACCCAAGACACAAGTTGATCTCGGATTTCCCTTAGCTTGGGTGCCCCCTCACCATATTCCACCCGGTCATATCGTCAATTAAGGGAACCCCGATGAAGTCATATCGCGGGCTTGGCGAAGCCCTGCCCGGGTGGAGCATCATCCGCACCAGCCGGCGGGAACTCATCCCCGGCCTTTTGGATGAGCCGGGGATCGCATTGACGTGTCAGAACTTCGGAGGTGCCGTATGTTGGTCTTGGATCGGTCGGATCGTGAAGCGGGACTACATCCGCGTTTTATCGCTTCCTGGCCACAGGCGTGGACCCTCTCCCCTCTTCTATGCCATCACCATGGTCTTGCGGTGCGGGGAAATTTTTGAAATTACTCGTTCCCAACATACAACAAAGATCTTGCCCCGGATCTTGAGAAGGTAACCCTATGGTTTTTAGGGTAAACTATGAAGACAAATTTTTACTTGGGTTGAGCTTCTCGGTTGAAGTTTCTTGACATAAATCGATCCCCAAACTTTTAAAACGAGCTTAGGTTTCTTCCCAAACCATAATTCATCGGTGTCTCTCACGGTTTAGGCGGTGCCCTATTTAAAGTGAATGTGCTGTCTCTAGGCGTTCCCAAAATGACGGTAAATCGGTGAGAGACATCATAGACCCCATATCCAATAAGTCGAACGTTCGGACACAGTTTGGGTGTTCGGGGCGTTAGTTGTGAAACGATTCCACATTTTCTTAAGTGTGTACCAAATTGTGACTTAAATATTCTCCTCCATGATCCATCGAAAATTTTATCTTTCGATCGTTGATTCTCTACTTATTCGAAATTCCTTGAAATTTTCAAAGGTCTCAACTTGTTTCATCAAGTAGACATAATATCTACTCAAGTCATCAGGTGAGAACATAAGATATCCTCATGAGCCTCAACACTCATTGGACCGCATACATGGTATGTATGATTTCCAACAAGTTGGTTGCTCCTCCATTTTCCGGCGGGTCTTGGTCATCTTGCCCATGAGGCATGGTTCATGTTCAAATGATTCAAATCTAGAGACTCCAAAGTCCATCGCATGGAGCTTCTTCATGGCTTGACACCAATGTGACCAAAGGCGGTCCAAAAGTATGTGGGACTATCGTTATCAACTTTACATCTTTTGGTATTCACCTATGAACATGTTAATACTACAAAATTCATTAAGAATAAACCATTAATAGATGACCATAAAACATGTCTCATATAAATGAACAACCATTATTCTGGTTTAAATAGTAGCCATCTCATCAAACGAGATCCGATACAATGTTCATGCTCAAACTTGGCACCAAATAACAATTATTAAGGTTCAAAACTAATCCCGAGGTAAATGAAGAGGTCCGTCCGGCTCACATCGACTGGAACCATTCCCGACGGCGTCACCTGGGCTGCATTTGCATTCCGCGCTCTGCGAGTTACAAATATGACACGACACGGTTCAAAAACCAGGGTTACTAGTCTTAAGGTAACATCAATTACATGTATATCAAATATACCTTTGGTGTTTCGGCCTTCTTATCCGTTAAGTATTTGGGGAGTTCCCTTTGACCTTCCTTAAATAAAAGCACTGGTTTCAGGCTTGGGTCCATTCTTTATTCTTCCGAACTTTTGGGCGGAACCCTCCTTGCGCCTTCTTGAAGTTCTTCGCCCTTGTTCTTGAACTTAGTGGTCTTATTGACCATCAACACTTGATGTTCTTTCTTGATTTCAACCTCCCGGGACGCATAGAGAATATTAGAATGGTTTTACCATCCCGATATTGTAGTTCATCCAAACTCTTGTAGCGGGGGGCAGGAGGATTACTGCCGCCATGGGTTAATATCCGGGTCATCCCGGTTGTAACCGAATCTTGGTATTTTGGAATATTTCCTCCATCTTAAACTATAGAACTTTGGGATGTGCACCGACCCAAAATCGGTCAAATCTGTTCATTCCCAAGATCATCGGTACTCACAAACATCGATAAAGTAATCAAAGTTCAATCACACGAATATCATTAACGACTCATATAGAGTCTTTATTACAAGGGAATAAATTGGCCAAGGAACTCATGAGAAATAAACTAAAATGCTTTGAGGCCGAAGATAAGAGTCCATCCGACTCAAGGGCAATGCGGGGAGCCTCCTCCCGATGGAATATATCTCGCAACATAATCGTTGCAGATGTGGTATTTTGGAATAAGCGGCAAGTCATGAAGAATAACAATAATAAAGTTACTAACTCTATATGCATTTTGGTGTGGAGCTCTAAGTTTCATCATTTTGGAAAGCCAATTTTATCCTACTCGGGGACTTATTTGCAAATTACTACAAATTGTTGGTAGTTATTGAGATGGTTCCCCAACCAAATCTGTTCCCAAATTATTAAGTCATAAACCCTCAAATTAATCCATTAATTTTAGTGTTGAGATATCCGAATACTTCCAAGGTCGAGGCTCAAATGTGTAAGGGACCGGCTAATCGATTAGGTTATAACCTCCGGGGGTTTTGCATTTCCCAAAGAATCATTCCCTCCTTTAAAGTCTTCACTTCATGGTGTTTGAAGGCGGCCAATAAACAGGGTCTTCCAAAGAGTTCTTCCCCCGCGGACCCATCAATCCTCCGTTGCCTACTTCTGTAGTCCGAACTACTATAGGGTCAACCCAGCGAGCCCATAATGGCTTGCCTGCAGTAACTTCGGTCATGGGGCATCCATCCTTTCTTGTTGGGTGAAGCTTTCCGGGATTCATGGCCTTCCCATGCATCCGGCCACCCTGGGTGCTCGGGGCCAACCTCCACCCAAGTGATTTTCAAGTCCATCTTGATCATTGTAGTCCATGGGTTGTCATCATCATTGACTCTCCATCTTGCTTTAATTTCACTCATCCCAAATCCGCTCAGCATAGCAAAATAACTACTCGCCGGGGTCATGGTAACAAGGTTGGTTCATCCTACCCATGATACTACTCAAGTTTAATGACTTCAAGATTTCACTCTGCATGCAATGGTGGGGTGGGCAACTACTAATGCACAAAAACATAGGTATAGAAATAACATGATCAAAACTTGCCTTTTTGATGATCCTCGAAGCTAAAAGTCGAGTAGCAAGCCGACTCGGAAACTCTCGAGACAAACAATAACACAATAAGCACAAAGCAAAGGATCACACAAGATAACAATAAACATAGCAAACAAAAAATCAAAACCAAATCCAAAGAAAAACTCAAAGAAACCAATTCAAAGTTTTCCCACTCCAAACAATAACAAAATAGTTTTATATAACAAAATTCCTTAATATAACCTAATCATGTTTTGGTTAACTTAAAGAAAAGGATTCACTAAGCAATAGGAGCAAAAAGAATTAATTAAAAGCTATTATAAAACTCATTTTGGCCTAATCCAATTTCTATTAAGAAAATTAATTTAAAACTTTTATTAATTATAAATAAAAGTTCATCTACTAAATGAAGAAACTAACCTAGAATAACTAATCACAAGTTAAAAATAAATTAATTTACTAATTAATTAATTAGGAAAAAGAACTAGTTTTAATTAGGATTAATAGGATTCTGTCTAAAAAATTATTTATTAATCCTAAAATACCAAATTAATTTCTAGGGTTTGGCAATGTCAAAATAAAGTGGTGACAAAAGAATCATGCAAAAATAATTTTTCTAACTAAAGTTATAGCAGATTTCTATTCTGACTAAAACAATATTAAAGCATTTTAATTATTTTAACATAGCTAAATATATTTTTCAAAACTACATAAAATTTGCAATCCAAAAAAAAGAATCACTCAAAAATTAAACAGAATAAAAGATATACATTTTGAAAACTGAAACTATTTAAAAAGAAAATCAAAATAAAAGAAAAGGCCTAATGGGCCTATTCACTAGGGAATTAGTCTAAGGGGCCTAGGGTTTAAACTAAAGAACCGGCCTAAAATAAAAACCTAAACTAAAATAAACCCGTCGGAGGCGGTTTTAAAATAAAACCTAACCCTTGGGTTCTAATCCTACCAGATCTAGGATCGGACGGGGGGGATTGCGGTGACTTGGGGACCGGCGCGGGCGGGAAATCGTCGGGGGGCGGGCTCCGGACTGCGGAAGATCGAGGGGGAGGGGTGGTGTTGGGGGCGGGGTGGACTAGGGGCCGGGCGGCAACAATGGCGGGGGAGGTGCTGGGACTCCCCAAAGGGGGAGGGGCGGCGGGGGAAGGGGGGTGCAAGCCCGGCTTCCCGGGGGATGGGGTGGGGGCCCGGCCCGTATTAGCCAAGGGGGGGGGGGCCGGGTCAGGGGAAGGAGAAACGGGGGTTCGAGGTCCCCGGACGAGGGGCGGGTCGGCCTTTGGGGCTGAGTGTGGTTGGGCCAGGGGGAAGTGGGGGGTTGGTGGGCCGGGGGGGGGAGGGGTTTTTCTTTTTTTTTTAAAAAAAACAAAAATAAAACCAAATCTAAAATAATTTATATATAAAACCAAAATGGGAAATTTCCCAAAATTTTCCGGAAAACCAAATTCATAAAATCTATTTTTTCAAATTCAAATAAAATTTCAGATTTGAATCCAAATCTTTTGGCAATGTTTCCCGATATTTTTGGAGGTCATGTTTGCTCCTCTCATACTTTTGATCAAGTATTTATCGGGCTTAGTTTTGAATTGTTTCCCACATGCCAAAGTTTGAAATTCAAATTCAAACTCAAATTCTAAACTTCAAATGCATTCAAATTCAACAGATGCATAGGATGCTTATCTATAATTGTAAAACATTCCAAATAGGAAATTTGGGATGTTACAAACCTACCTTAAGATGAATCTGCCCTGAGATTGGGTTCTAACAAATAAGGTGCGGATGGTCTCGGCGAAGATCTTCTTGGCTTCCCGTGGCTTCTTCCTCGGTGTGGTGACTCCACACCTTGCAAAAGATGACCTTGCTGGGGCTGCTTGGCTCGAGAATTGGACGGGTTTCTCCTTGTAAGTCAAATCCCTTTCCGGTATGGCCTCTAGGGCCGTGTCTCTCGGAACATATGTGGATGGCACTTCTTAACGAAACGTGGAAGACATCATGAACTCCAATCCTTGCAATTCCAACTTTACAACTTCTCCCACGTTGAGGATTTTGGGGCCAATGAATCGGGTGCTAATTTCCTTGACTCCAAACCTCTTGATTCCACGGTGAGACACAAAATATGCTCGGTCTCCCCTTCGTAAGTCACTTCCTTCCCTTCGCGGCATAACTCTTCACTTGGGTTGCATCTTGAGCTTCTCAATCAGCTTGACTTTTCTTGGAATCCTTGATAAGATCGGAACAAAGTGATCGATCTCAACACTATCCAAAATGGTGTTTCCCTCCTTCCTATAGAGTTGAAGGGCCATCTTCAAACGGATTGATAAGTTTTTGTATGAGAACTCGCGGCAAATTATCATCAGCTAGACCCATAGTCTAGCACAAAGCTCTCAACATGTCCGAATCTGATTGACTCTCTCGGTCTTCCATTCTCGGATGAAAAGCTGTTTAATTCCAGCCTCGACCCAAAGTTTCATGCAATTGCTTCCAAAACTTTGAGGTAAATCTTCCTCTATCGAATTTTCCTCGGAACTCCATGGAATCGATCCTGGTCATGTATATCTTGGCCAACTTGGCAGTATAGGTAGTCTTCCGGGAATGAAGTGGCTACCTTAGTCAAACGATCAACCACTACCCGGATAGAATCAAACCTGACGGGTCGGGTAATCTGGATGAAATCCATACCAAGTTTCTCCCATTTCCAATGGGAATCGGCAAAGGTTGAAGTAACCGCTGGCCGATGTTCGCCTTTACGTTGGCAAACATCGCCCACGACCGGCAATGTCCTTCTTCATACCTTCCACGAAACTTTGCTTCAAATCCGGTACATCTTGGTGTTGCGGGGTGAATCGAAATCGGGAATCATGAGCCTCAAGAATTAGCTTCCAGCTGGGATCATTGGGCACAAATCGATCCTCAAACCATATAGTTCCATGTTCATCCTTCGGAATCCTTTAGCTTTTCCTTCCTCCATCTTTTGCTTTATCTCATTGATTTCCTTGTCCGACTTACGGGCTTCACGAATCCTTTCGGTCAAGGTGGACTGAACTTGAGGTTGCAACAAATCCTTTGGAACTATCTCGATCGAGATCTACGAGTCATCGACTAACTCCTGAGGTAATCCTCCTGCTGTAAGTATTCACATAACTCTTACGGCTCAAATATCTGCTACATTAGCTTTACCGGGGTGGTAATGCAATCTCATGTCATAGTCCTTTATCAACTCTAGCCATCTCCTCTTTGAGGTTCAATTCCTTCTGCGTGAAGATACTTTAAACTCTTGTGATCGTATAGACATCTGCGATTTCCGATGAGGAAATGTCTCCAGTCTTGAGTGCATGCACTCATTTGCTAACTCCAAATCATCGTGGCATAATTCATCTCATGAGGCCGTAGCTATGCAGGCATAAGCTACAACCTTACCTTCCACATCAATACTCCTCAAGGTCCTTGTGAGCGTCTAATAAACCTGGTATTCCTTGTGTATATGCAATATCAACCTTTGAGGGCTGTGACCAACCGTTTCTTCAATTCACAGCTGGCTTCATTCCTCGGTCCAAACATACTTGGCTTCCTTCTTCAACAACTCAGTCATGGGCTTGGCAATCTTGAGAAGTTCTCAATGAACCTCCGATAATATCCTGCGAGTCAAAACTGCGGATCTCCTTGGTGAGGTGGGTGGCCTTGTCGGTGGTGATTCAACCTTGGCGGGATCAACTGCTATTCCTTCTCCTGAAATAACATGTCAAGGAATCAACTTCCTTCAACCAAAATTCACATTTGCTGAATTTGGCATCGGTGATGTTCTCGAAGTTTCTCGAACTAGGCATAAATGTTCCTTATGCTCTTCCTCGCTCTTGGAGAATATCAATATGTCATCGATGAACACCACGACAAACTTGTCCAAATACTCCATGAACACCTTGTTCATCAAATTCATAAGTATCAGGAGCATTAGTCAATCAAATGACATGACGGTATACTCATATAAACCATACACAGTGGTGAATGCTGTTTTGGGTATATCCTTTTCACGAATCTTCAGCGATGATACCCGATCGAAGATCGATCTTAGAAAATACCTTGGCTCCAACAAGCTGATCAAACAAGTCATTGATCATCGGGGAGGTACTTGTTCTTGATGGTTACCGTTCAAACGGTAATCCACAACCATCCTCAAGCTTCCATCCTTCTTCTCTACCAAAATGGGGCTCCCCAAGGTGATGAGCTTGGGCGAATATTCCTTTCTCCAATAACTCATTTATTTGATCCTTTGATCTCTTTCAACTCATTCGGTGGCATCCGATAAGGTCTCTTGGATATTGGGGCTGTCTTGACGATAGCTCAATCAGGAAATTCAATGTCCTGTCCGTGGCATTCTGGTAATTCCTCCAAACACATCGGGAAAATCTTGCCTCTGGCACTTCCTCTGAACAACTCCGTGAGAATCACTGATTCTTCATCTGGCTGTCTGGCTACATACTTGATCCTCTTAGCTCCGGGGTGGTGGCGGAAATAGACTTCTTGAGCACGTCAATGTTCCTTCATACTTGACAACCAATCCATGCCTAGGATTACATCCAAGGTCTGAGTTTCCAACACTATGAGTTCTCGGAAATTTGTGGTTCCGATGTTGAGGTTCGGGGACAGCAAACCTGCCATCATTTCTCTCTGCGGGCCGGCCGAAGGGGCTTCTAAGGGTTCTAGTCGTAATCCGTACTTTTCCACAACTACCCTTGATATGAATGAATCGTTGCACGAATCAAAGAACCAAAACTGAGCGTGAATTCAATAAAACTTACCAACCCGTTATCGGCTGATCATAGAGTCCTCCCGTCGATATGGTTCACTTGAGCGAGGAAAGGATTGGGCTTCTTATTTGAGCCTCCATTGCCATTCCGTTCCTCTGGCGCCTCCGGGCAGTCGGTGGCGTAGTGCCTGTCTTACGGCACTTAAGCGGTGATGTGGCTCGGATCCTTGAAGGGGGGCGAACAGTGCTGATTGCCATTACCATTGCCATTGCCATTGCCCTTGGGCTTGTTACTGGCTGCGGTTGTTTCCATTTCCTCCATGGTTATGGCCTCCATGGTTATGATGGGTGTGCCCTCCTCGGTTATGCAGGGCCTGTTGGCTCCAGTTGTGCTTCCCTGGTTGTACTTCCGCTTGCGCTTCTATCTGCTTTGCCTTCCCGAATGGTGGCCTTGTCTACCAGCTCCGGTAGTTGTTGAAAGTAGCCACAATAAGCTGCATCTCAGTTCATCATTAGTCCCTCAAGGAACTTCTCCCTTGGCGGCATCTGTGGCCACATCATGGGGGCATAGCGAGCAAGCTTGGAATTCCTCCACGTCTTTGGCAGTCCGGTTCCCTGGCGAATTGCGGAACTCCGCTTCTTAGGACTCATGGCTCCTTTGAGACGGAAGCGGTCTGAAAAACCTGCTGGAATTGATCCCAAGTGATGCCACCCATGGGAAAAGGTGGCAATTCTCCCACCAAAGCTGCAGGTCCATCCGGTTGATGGTGGCGCACCTTCTCACATCGGTGCATCCAGCGGTGACTAGCTCTCTTCCGATTTTCGGAGCCAATCATCAACAATCGGCTCGGTGCTACTAGAAACAACTGGCGGATTCAACCTCGGAAAAGGTCAAAGTTGTCCCCGGTGGGTGGTGGGGTGGGGTGGATTGTTGGCGGTGTTGTTACGATTGAATAAGGGAGCTGCATCGGTTGTTCTTTCTTGGAGGGTGGGTGAGCTCCGGGGAAACCGGTGTCACGTCTCGGAGGCATCGGTGTTTTGGGTGGGTGAGAAAATTAGAATAGAACAATGGTCTATAAAATTACACTACCCATATGAATGCACAATCATAACACACCAAACATTTATTCATTCCACTCAAACATGGTTCAAACTCGATTACAAAAGCTCATGACTAATCGAAGGAAAACATCGGCCTAACGATCGGAAAAAAAAAAAAGATAACATGGTGGTTGACTAAAAGTCTTCATCGTGGCGCCTCCTCTTGGGGTTTCCTTGGTGGTACTCCTTAAAATCCGATCATTGCTCACGAGGGTGCTTCATCTCCCGGGTAAAGGTCCTCTCCCAAGTCCATCTTCTCCTCAATGGGCAAGCTTCATCTTCAGGTCGTGACTATCTCCATGAAGTCCGTGATTTCTTCCTCATAGCCAAGGAAGTCTGCGTGCCTTCTCCTCCAGTTCGGTTCCGGGAACAAAAGCTTGGTGTCTTGAGGTTCTGGCGAGCACAAATCTCCGTTTCCGAAAGACCTCCAAGTCTGGTTGGAGAGAGTGGAATCGTCCTCAATAGTCGGATGATATCTCCATTCCTTGCCTGCGAAAACCATGGCGAGTCGGTGATCGAGCTCGGCCTGTACTCCTCTGGAGATGTCCAAGTGCTCGGTGATCGCTCGTCCCTTCCGTGATCCGGTTGAACTCGGTGAACTCAAAGTTGATAGGCTCCGTGTGTCCTCCAAAGGTTCTCCACAGGATATGCACCTCAATCCTGGGGGTGTCCGTCGGGTGCATTAGTGGGTTTCCCGGTGATCAATGAGCAATTTCCTTTCACCATCTGGAACTTCCTTCGAAGGGCATCGTCTCATCTTTGGCCGAACTCCGGTTAAAGCTGGGGTGAACTGGCCCATCTAGAATGTTGCAAAGGGGAAAAGTCGAAATTGAGCAGGGAAGAAATATAGAATGAAAAAGGGTTCAAAGTAAATGGTCTCTCTTTGGCTTTCCGATCCTAGGGTTCGATCCTCGGTCGGGTGTGCTCGATACCATCTCTGTACACGACCCAAAATCGGTCAAATCTACGTATTAACCATCCCAAGATCATCTTTGGTACTCACGGTACATCGATAAAGTAATCAAAGTTCAATCACACCTGAATATCATTAAAGGATTCTCATATAGAGTCTTTATTACAAGGGAATAAATTGGCTCAAAGGCCAACTCATGAGAAATAAACTAAAAAGTCTTTGGAGCGTCGAAGATAAGCGAGTCCATCCGACTCCAAAAGGGCAATCCCAAGGCGGGCGTAGCCTCCTCTGATGGAATATATCTACGCAACATAATACGTTGCCAACCATGGAAGTCACTTTTGGAATAAAATTGGCAAGTCTGAAGAATAAAATAAAAAGTTACTAACTCTATATGCATTTTGGTTGTGGAGCTCTAAGTTTCATCATTTTTAAAACCAATTTTATCCTACTATAGTGGACTTATTTGCAAATTAATACAAATTGTTGGTAGTTATTGAGATGGTTCCCCAACCAAAATCTAGTTCCCAAATTATTAAGTCATAAACCCTCAAATTAATCCATTAATTTTTTGTTGAGATATCCGAATACTTCCAAGGTCCGAGGCTCAAATGTAAAGTGAGGACACGGCTAATCGATTAGGTTATAACCCCTCTGGGAGGTTTCTTTTCCCATAAGAATCATTCCCTCCTTTAAAGTCTTAGCACTTCATGGTGTTTGAAAGGCGGGGCAATAAACGAGGGTCTTCAAAAAGTTCTTACGGCCCTTTTGGGTACCCATCAATCCTACCGGTTCGTCTACTTCTCGTAGTCCTTCCAGCCGCGTCACTACTAAGGTCAACCAGCGAGCCCATAATGGCTTGCGGCTGCCGAATAAGCTTCGGTCATGGGGCATCCATCCTTCTCTTTGGCTGGGTGAAGCTTTCCCGAGGATGTCATGGCGCTTCTCCATGCATCCCGGCCTTTGGGTGCTCGGGGTGCCGTCAACCTCCTCCACCAGTGGTGATTTCCGAAGTCCATCTTGATCATTGTAGTCCATGGGTTGTCATCATCATTGACTCTCCATCTTGCTTATAATTTCCTCATCCCAAATCCGTCTGAGCATAGCAAAATAACTACTCGTCCGGGGTCATGGTAACAAGGGTTGGTTCATCCTACCCATGATACTACTCAAGTTTAATGACTTCAAGATTTCACTACTGCATGCAATGGTGGGGTGGTGACAACTACTAATGCACAAAAACATAGGTATAGAAATAACATGATCAAAACTTGCCTTCTTGATGATCCTCGTAAGCTAAAATCGTAGTAGCAAGCAGCACTCGGAAACTCTCGGACAAACAATAACACAATAAGCACAAAGCAAAAGGATCACACAAGATAACAATAGTAACATAGCACAACAAAAAATCAAAACCAAATCCAAAGAAAAACTCAAAGGAAACCAATTCAAAGTTTTCCCTACTCCAAACAATAACTAAAATAGTTTTTATATAGCAAAAATTCCTTTATAACCTAATCATGTTTTGAGTTAACTTAACGAAAAGGATTCACTAAGCAATTAGGACAAAAAATTAATTAAAAAGCTATTATAAAACTCATTTTGGCTAATCCAATTTCTATTAAGAAAATTAATTTAAAACTTTTATTAATTATAAATAAAAGTTCATCTACTAAATGAAGAAACTAACCTAGAATAACTAATCACAAGTTAAAAATAAATTAATTTCCTAATTAATTAATTAGGAAAACAGGAACTAGTTAATTAATTAGGATTAATAGGATTCTGTCTAAAACTAATTATTTATTAATCCTAAAATACCCAAATTAATTTCTAGGGTTTGGCAATGTCAAAATAAAGTGGTGACAAAAGAATCATGCAAAAATAATTTTTCTAACTAAAGTTATAGCAGATTTGCTATTCTGACTAAAACAATATTAAAGCATTTTTAATTATTTTAACATAGCTAAATATATATTTTCAGAAACTACATAAAATTTGCAATCCAACAAAAAAATCACTCAAAATATTAAACAGAATAAAAGATATACATTTTGAAAACTGAAACTATTAGCTAAAACAGAAAATTAAAATAAAAGAAAAAGGCCTAATGGGCCTATCAACACTAAGGTAACAGTCTAAAGCAGGCTCTAGGGTTTAAACTAAAAAGAACCGGCCTAAAAATAAAACCTAAACTAAAAACTAAACCGGTCGGACGGCGGTTTTATAAAATAAAACCTAACCCTTGAGGTTTCTAATCCTAACCCTAGATCTAGGATCGGACGGTGGAAGGTTGCAGGTGACTTAGGACTCCCGGGGCTGGAAGTCGTCCGGGTGGTGGGGAGCTCGGCGACTGTCGGGAAGATCCGCCGCGAAGGGAGTTGGTGGTGTTAGAGGTCGGAGGTGGACTAGGGGCTCCCGGCGGCAACAATGGCGGGGGAGGTGCTGGGACTCGGCGTCGGCCGGAGGAAAGAAGTCGGCGAGCTCCGGGGGGATGGGGTGAGGGCTCGGCCCTTTATACAGGTCGGGCTCGCTCGGAAGGGCATCGGGCGTCAGGATCCGGATCCTTGAGGATCGGTGGATCTCCAGTGATGGCGTGGGCGAGGGAAAGGAGGCGGGTCCCAGTCAGCGGGGAGAGAGAGAGAGGCGAGGGTGGGTGGCGAGGCCTAAGCGGCCGGCCCGAGGCGTTGAGCTGGCTTTTGGTTGGTTGGGCTGGATTAGGCCAGCTCATTTGGTTAGCTTGGGAAGGAGGCTGGGGTGGGGGCTTTGGGCCGGGTGCTTTGTTGGCCTTGGGGTTTTTCTTTTTTTTTAATAAAACTAAAACAAAAATAAAACCAAATCTAGAAATAATTTATATAGGGTATATATATACCAAAATGATCAGAATATTCCTTTAATTTGAACATTTTCCAAAGTCAAAATCAAACTTCATAAAATCTATTTTTTCAAATTCAAATAAAATTTCAGATTTGAATCCAAATCTTTTGCAATGTTTCCTCTGATATTTTGGAGTGTCATGTTTGCTCCTCTCATACTTTTGATCAAGTATTTATCGAGGCTTAGTTTTTGAATTGTTTCCCACATGCCAAAGTTTGAAATTCAAATTCAAACTCAAATTGCTCTGAAACTTCAAATGACAATCAAATTCAAACAGAATGCATAGGATGCTTATCTATAATTGTAAAACATTCCAAATAGGAAATTTGGGATGTTACATCGGAGATGTCATATCATTCTCGACCAGGCGTGAGCTTGGAAAACTAGTTTCAGCTCCTCGAACATCTCATATGCTCCTGATGCTCAAAAGCGCTTTTGGAGCCCGGTTCTAAGCTGTAAAGCATGCCGCTTTGAAGCGAGGGAGTAATCATCGACCTTGAGACTGCCAAGCATTCATAATGTCTTGGTTCTCAGGAGACGGGAGTGTCACCTAGCGGTCCTTCTAGGACATATTGTTTCTGGCAGCTATGAGGATGATCCTCAAGTTCCGGACCAGTCCATATAGTTCTTTGCGTCATCTTTCACTTGGTTTTCTCTAGGAGCAGCGTTGAAGTTCAAGTTGACATGGCGTTGGCCATTTGATCTACAAGACATATTATGCAAAGTTTTAGACTAAGTTCATGATAATTAAGTTCATATAATCAAATTATTTAAATGAACTCCCACTCAGATTAGACATCCCTCTAGTCATCTAAGTGTTACCGATCCAGTCGACTAGGCCGTGTCCGATCATCACGTGAGACGGACTAGTCATCATCGGTGAACATTCTCATGTTGTTCGTATCTTCCATCGACTCGTGTTCGACCTTTCGGTCTCCGTGTTCCGAGGCCATATGCGTAAATGCTAGGCTCGTCAAGTTAACACTAAGTGTTTTGCGTGTGTAAATCTGTCTTACACCGTTGTATGTGAAAGTAAGAATCCATCACACCGATCATCACGTGGTGCTTAGAAGCGACGAACTTTAGCGGTTGCCAGTTAGGGAGAACACTTCTTGAAATTGTTGTAAGGATCATCTTATTTACTACCGTCGTTCTAAGTAAACAAGATGTATAAACATAATAAACATCACATGCAATTATATAGTAGTGACATGGTATGGCCAATATCATAAAGCTCCATTGATCTCCATCTTGGGATCCATGATCATCTTGTCCCGCATGACACCATGATCTCCATCATCATGATCTCCATCATTGTGCCTCCATGAAGTTTTCCCCGGCGACTACTTCACTTC